>JAOUZG010032119.1:3084832-3100864 GCA_026289955.1 Argiope argentata | reverse complement strand
ATATATATATATATATATATATATATATATAATAACATATCTTACAAAGGAATTATGTTACAAAAATGGTCGTTATGATAGAAACAATAACATTTATAAACTGTAATAATATGTATAATATCTCTCATATCTGTAAAACTTAAAAGTTAGATTTTTAATTATACCAGTTTAATTTCTATAGATTTTAAATCTTAGTTTTAAAATTTCTTTAATTTTTAATTTATTAATTTAATTATAGTTTTTTAATTTTTTTTAAAAAAAATTAATGGAATTTTTGACAATTTATCAAAACATATAATCACATTCTTTTATTAATCATTATAATGTAATATTTTTTTAAAAAAATATAAACTTTTTAAATACACTAAGTTAATCCAGTTGATTATTTAATTTTAATTGTATAAAATAATAAAAAGTATAAAACATGAAAAACTTAAAAAAAGAAAGATAAAAATACATTTTTAAAAATCTTATCTGTATTAATTATTTAACAATCTAAAAAAATAATCTTAACAAACAGGCTGGTCATTAAATGTGAGTATTACAATAAAATGTTTTCATCTAACTATAGATCTCGTAGGACTTTTATCGTAAGAATGACATAAAAAAAGAATTTTAAAACATAATTTAAAGGTACCTATTTAGAATTTTCTCTAATAGTAGCACAAAGGAAAGTTTTACTATTTTATTATTATGGCAATTTTGTTCTGATGTAATGAATTACCACGTTCGTCTTAATGGCAATTCATTCATTTTAAAATTTGTTAATCATTTTAAGTCATCATTCTGTTTAGAGTTTAACTGGTTAAATTATAAAATTTGTTTTAAAGGCTTCATTACTGAGAAGAGGTTTCATAGGTCATAAGGCTGCATTGATCACTGGGTAAAAATATACCGATCTTCTCATTCAAAAACCAACGAATTTCTTTAAGGATCATAAAAAATAAATCAGGTATCATAGTAAAAGGTAATGCAAAATTAGATGACAAATACGACATCTTTAAGAATAATAATGAAATCACATGAACTGTTGCCCCAATTGTCTAAGGTATGTCCAATATTTTCAATATTCTTAATACAGAGAACGAAATTCATGAATTTCCGCCCTTAATTCTTTGCATATAAAACGAACTGTATACGAAAAGATATATTTATGATTATAGAGACAGGTAACTGTAAACAGATTGATATTCAGGATATCTAATTCCTTCTGTATTTTGAAAGGCTTTCTTTCTTTATTTTAATAAAGGTGTAGCGTTTAAAGGTCGCAATACTAACCTACGCCTCTAGGGCCGGAACCCGAATAACGTAACCACTATACCAAAAAGTCGACTTCAGTATCGTAGCTGTTATCTGGCTTATAAGAATAGCGCTAAAATACTCCCCCACCAGGGAGTCAGAGGAAGGACGAACGATTTTGATAGCTCCAAGAGTTATGACGTGCGTGTGAGCTCATTGACGTGTCGAGTGAGCGTTGGCTTCGTATTTGTTTGCTGCGTCAAGTGAGAGACGGCTTAGTTTGCTGATAGATGGCGCCACGACAGATCAGAAAGTTACGTTGTCAAGGTCATCAATGTCGCGTTTGAAGGTTGCGATACGAGCCTGCGAAACTAGGGTCGATAGCCGAGTAACCATTGTACTAAAAAGACCACTATACTATGACCACTATACTAAAAGGTAGATTTCAGTATCGTAGCTGTTATCTGACTTATAAGGCTAGCGCCACAAAGGCTTAGTCTTATCATGCAACGTTGTACGTATAATTCTTAATTATTTTCGGTCCAGGAGTTTCATTAGGCGAACCTTTAAACGTTGCTTCTATTTTTTTTTTCTCATAAAGAGAGACCGCAGTAACTTGGTGGTAAGGTTTCGGCTCGTTAGGCGTAGGGTTTCAAGTTCGAGATTCGCTTCCAACCACCGAATCATTGTGTAAGGGTGGGGGATAGTTGCACGTTAAATTTGTCATGATCAAACGTTCTCTCACTGGTGTGATGTTTTAGAGTAGGGTTCTAGCTCAGGTGTTGTCCTCGTCATCTGACAGCAATTCAAAATTACGAGGTCTGTCCCGAAATATCCCTAGTGTTACTTTATAACGGTACGTTAATACAACTAAACTAAACCAAACTTCATAAAGGAAATTTTGAAGCATTCACCATTATTTTTTGAAACAATTTATTTAGAAAAAAATTATATATCTAGTATTTTAGAATTACTTTCATAAATAGATGCTTCTTTCAACTAATAGAAATCCTTAGAGCCGTTTAAGGCAAATTAATTTTAAAAGAAGATAATTACAGTAATAGATTAGAAAAAAAATCTTAAGAAACCAGACTAATTAAAATATCTCTAGAGAGATCAATATATTTTTAAAGAAAAAAATTATTTTTATTATTGCACTCAATTTAACAAAATTTGTCGGAATGTTCTTTTTGGTCATTAATAAGTTAGCTAAGAAATGTTGATTATCTCCAAGGGCATTTGATATGAAAAATAATATAAATAGTATAATTAAATTTATACTTTATTCTTAAGTTTTCTCTTTTTTTTCATAGAAATATAAAAATGAAATAAATTTAATATTTTTTTTAATATTTAATGGATGAGGATTCCTTAGGGTGATCAATAATATTAAAAAATAATAATTTAAAATAATAAAATGTTACTTTTAAACTCACTGTTGTTACCTTTGATATTTAATTAAGTACCGATTGATATTATCTTGATTTTCTTACGCTTACAATAAAATGAATATTTCAATTGTACCTTCATTCGTTAATTGCATTAAAAGTGCAGAAAGTCATTGTATTTTGACGAATAGTTATATTTAGAGGAAAATTATATATCTAATATGTTTTTAATTTATTTGTAATTTTAATTAGTCATTATTAATCTATTTAATGATTTAACAAATCATTGAAAATTTATGCAGCAGTTTAATAATTTTAATATATTATTACAAGAGTTTAAATATGTCACCATTAAAAAATAGTTAATATCAGTATAGATTTATACATAAAATAGATATAAATTGTTTTGTAATAAGAAATTATCTTTTTGTATTTAGATTATTAATGAATTAAATATAATGTTTTGGAATGTAAAATGCAAATAATTTTCAACCTATTTGAACGCCTTTAAACTCGTAATTTGTGAAATATTTTCGGATGACAAATGAGAAATGAGCAATTACGAGTCCTTTAAAAAGTATGCTTTGAAAATAACAATACAGAGTCATAAAATGATATCCAGTTTAGAATATTTTTTAATCAACCAGAATCGTTTATCATCATCTTTTAAAAGAAAATAGAAGATAAAGATCCAGAATGATATATTCAGCTCTTTAAAATCACACTTCATTAACTACCATGTGCCGTAATTTAAATTTTTATGGCTGATAATAGCGCACACTAACCGTAAAAATAATAATCGTCATTTTCATCTGACGTTAAATTCTTTTGTTCCACGAAGACTAGAAAAGGGAGGGGGGGGAAAGGCAATTTTTATTGTAGCATTGAAGCCAAACTCATTGGACAATCCCTAATTCGTACCAAGAAAAAGGAAAGAAAGAAGGAATAAAATATTTTGAAAGAATTACGGACGCGGAACAACTCAACCCTAGAAAGTGCATCAGTTCCATTTGTTCCAAACTTTTCGGCTGGCAGTAGCAAATGTTCGAAATACTTAAATGCAAGCAGCAGAGATAAGACCAAAATGACGAAAACAATTTCAAGGAAATTTTAAATTGGTTGAGAACATTGTAAAGCGACTCCCAAACAAATAAAGCAGAAGAGATGGTATTAAGGAAACGATGTTTACTCTAACGAATTTGTTCCGACTTGTTGTCTGGTTCAGAAGAAAATTGAGATAGTGTTCAAGAATCCAAAGAATGGTACCTTTCTTCATCATTTTTACTATTCTTTTCGGCTCGGCTTCGGTAAATTTTAGAAGTTTATCCATTGTTGATTCTCTGATTTTTTTTCACTCTTTTTCCTCAAGTCTTGGTATTCTCTGAATAGCGTACTGAACCTCCATGAATATTTATTCACGGAAAAACAAATAATCTTCAAAGATCAGAATTCGATTTTTCATTTTCGTCAGCGAAGACCGTATTTTCTTCTATAATCCGACAAAGAAAATTTGGATTTGCAAGGTTTCAGACTTACTTTGAAATAAATCGGCTGAATATTTGGGAAGAAAGGTTTTATAAATTCTATTTCAATCAAATGGTTGTTTATAAGCCATTCGAGCGAAAGATAAGTTTCAAAAGCTCTTCATGTAAGATGCATTTGTGTCGCAAATATCAGATTTATGTAAACGCGAGAAAGTCAATACGAGAAGGATTTACTCAGATATTTCTGAATTTGAACAGTTGAAGTGAATGCAGAACAGCTGAGAGTAATAGAAATAAAATGCAGATCTATCTCGCTTTTACAAGGATTATACAGGGATGCAATCGAAAGGTTTTCGTGTTTCTTCATAAACATTCATACCGGTAAAAATATTGAATACTTTATGGGAATTATTTTCAGTTAAGTTGTTACAGTTTAAAATAAAGATGTTCCGAAACAGGTTCAAATAAGTTGATAAGAATTTGTCTGGATGGTAACTTGAAAAAAAAAATAACAAATTTATTTCCTTTAGTATCACATAAGAATAAATTTTTATTTATATGTGAGCAAGACAGAATTTAGATATCATATAATTTATGAAAACTGTATAAAGTTGTAAAAACAGAGCAAAGAGAGCATAAAGTTATAAAATTAGAGAATTTTTTTTAAAGACAGAGGTTTAATACCGTTAGAGACAGAAACACATCTAGGATGAGATACATAATGATTAAAATTATTTTATTCTTTCTGTGTTACGTACAAAAATTAAGATAAGTTAAAATTTATTTGTCCTTTTCTTTTCTTTTTTCCGTGATCGAATATTTTTGGAAGTTTTTCTTTCACTCATACATGTTTATCAAAATCCTTTATTAACAAATATAATTATCAAAATTATTTATTAGCAAATACAACTATTGAAATTCTTCATTAAAAATATAATTATTAAAATCCTTTATTAAAATTTATAATTATCAAAATCCTTTATTACAAATATAAATTAAAATATTATGCTTACTATTGAAAGATAATTAAATAATGCTCATTTTGAATTAATAAACAATAATATATAATAGATATTCATTTATTTATTATATTTTGATACGTATTAACTTTGTTTAGTTATTTATTACCCAATTTATATTTTATTTAAAATAATTTACTTGTGCCAGTAATTACTGTATTTGTTTATTCACTAAATCAAATGAAAAAAAAAAATGATCTTGCTGCTCTGGCGGCTGAATCGTCGACTCAGGGTTAGAAAATCGAAAGTTATAAATATGATTCCAGCCGTTTATCAAGTGAGCATTCGAATATATTTTGTTTAAATTTTATTTTCTAAGCTTATTACACAGTAAGTCACAACGAGGAACTTATATCAATAATCCCTTTTCTTATAAAAAGTATAATCATGATTTTTTAAAAAAATAATAGTTTAAAATATAATGAAATATTTTTTAAAAAAAAATGAAATTTATTAAAAACATATTATACATGAAATAATGTATGTACAACATTATTTCTATCTCTTGTAAATTCTAAAAAATCAAACTTAAAATCTTATCAATATCGCTTGATAAGAAAATTCTTTAAAAACAAATAATGACCTGAAATTACTTCAACTATGAGAGATATATTTTAATAAAGTAATTTAATAAAACAGTATAATAATTTGACCATATTTTATATTATTAGCGCATTTATTCTATAACTTTAATGAGAAAATGAGGAATTGTCCATTTTTTTTTAAAAAAATAAAAATACGGAACATATATATATATATATATATATATATGTTTTGATATAATATTAATATTTTATTCACAGTAATTGAATTTATTTTTAAAACTCTTGAAAATCAATTCATATAAATATTTTTTATGAAAGAGGCTTGTAGAATTCAGCAGGACCTTAAACGCCACGAAATTAGACAAAGCGAGATATTTTTCTTAGTTGGTATCGAAAATTAAAAACCAGGACTACGCCTGCGTAGTATGTTTAGCATACATTAACTATTAATTAAAATCTTAAGTAAAATATACCATCAGCGCATCTTTATAATCGGAACATTAGTTGAAATAACCTCCTTTGAAGTTTTCTAAATAAAGAATATTTCATTTTTTGGACTCATAGAAAAAAAAACAGCATAGTGTTTGAGAGAATCTGGCTGGTATGCATATCTTAAAAATGTCAATGGTCTCAAAATACAATAACGATCCATTATTATTTACTAAATTACATATACACAAAAGGAAAACACTGCCAAAGCGAGAAAAAGAAAAATACTAGCACTAAATAGTAAGTTGTACACAAGCCGCAAATCGCTTTTAAACAATCACAGCATTTTCAAGTACTTATTCAGATAATTAGCTAGAAAAGACAAAATTTTCGCTCAGCTAATGATTTGAGTTCGACTAGACAAGTTTTTCCGTGTCTGTGCGTCTCTCATTTTATAGATTCCGTAACAAAATACAGGATTTTCTTTTTAAAAAATTAAACTGAAGCCAAATACTTTATTTACACTGCTCGGGTCTTCACGTTCGTCGCCAAATCACTAAACATCGCGAAACCTCCAACAATTCAGAAATTCGTCATACATCTACAAAGATTTGTCGGAAATCATGAAGCAGCATGGGTATGTCATAAAATCATATATTAGAAATGCGCCAAGATTTTGAATAAGAAATAAAAAGCATATTTTAATCAAGAAATTTAATATATAATTTTAAAATTGTATTTGTTTTTTCAAATGACGTATTAAAAATGATATATCTATATAATAGACAAATAAACAAAATCTTAAAAAGTATATTTTATAGATATTTTTAAGGATGTTCATATTTTGGAAACATTTATATAAGCATAATGTTTGTTTTCTATATCTCTTTTAACATGCGAATAAAATATACAATGCAGGAAAAATCGATATAGAATATTGTGCCATCTGTTGAAAATAAGCATTGCATATGATAACATTTTAGGATTTTGTACATGAAGAAAATAAATGATATTCTTTAAATACAAAAAAATATTTGTTTCTTTTTATTACATTTCATTAACAAGATAAAATGATACACTTTCTGCCAAATTTATAGATATGTATAAAAGCAAAATTAGAAAAAAATCAAAAATTAAATTGACAATTAAAATAATTTAAAGGAAAAGTAATAAACTGCACCCATTGTCATAATAAAAACATAAGAATTCATTTTTAATAAAATAATGAAATTGCAGCTAATGTTTTTCATTATTGTAAAATTTAAATTACATTCTTAAGGCACACATACTCTAAAATAATATAATAATATTTTTATGATATTTAATAATGAAATTAATAATGAAAAAATGAAACTTCAATTTATTATTCAACATTATTTACATCAACTGAGAAATTATTTTTAGAATTTAATTCACAATTCATGTATAGTTATTTTCCTTTTTTTTAAGAGATAAACCAAAAATATTGAATTTGCATATTTTTCTCTATTTTTAATGCATTTCCATTTTAGACTAAATCTAAAAGGCGTCAGATATAAACTCTGCAGTATCAAAATATTTATAAATCAAAAAATAAATAATCTTACGAAAATGAAACAAACGCCCTTGTTTCAGTCGTATTTTATGAGCAGAAATAACAACCAGTTTCAATATTTTTTTCAAAATGTATAAACTCAGCGTAAAAAAAAATTGTTGAGAAGAAAGAATCTTCTAGGATTTATTTAATACGTCGCAGATAATCAAAGAATAAACGACTTTGAACCACTTTTCCTCTTAAAAATTTACTCGAATCTTCAGCGTTTGTGTCGGAATGAAAGCAATAACAATTGCAAGAGAATATTAAGAAACAAACAAAAAAAAAGCATTACAAATGGCAATAATTTTTTCGAATGTTTTGCTAGAGAAAGCTTTTATCGCTTCGTTATTATTTAAATGTTTCAAGTGAAAAACGTTATTTATTTAATCCTCTAAGATGGTTTAATGCTGCAATTTTGTAAAGGTTTTTCCAAGTCAAGGCCATCGTTGATATTTATTATCGAAATAAATAATTCTAGTACACATTTTTGGAAATGATTTCGCTATTTACGGGAGTAGAAAATGTTCGCATTTTGAAAGTATTTTTGTTAAAAATAATTGCTAAGTTCTTATTCCTTTTTATTCCTTTTTCTTTGTTTTAATACCTGTAAAAATATCGAAGTGATGATTGCCAAGTGCAATGTTTGAATTTTTGATTTTCATAATTTCTCAAGTATATTGTTGACATGTTTTCCATAATAAGCGATGCCAATTAAACCACAATTCCAATTATCTTAATTATCTAAACGATTTTTTTTCAAAAATCATTTTGTGGATTTATAAAATCGTGTTTTGAGATTTTCTTCTAAAATTTATCACTACTCAGGTTAAATGTCGTATTTATTTCGTTATGTGTGTTATATATCTTTTTAAATAATAATTAATGAATTACTATTGATGAAAAATATGTAAATATATTTCAACGATTGAGTGGAAATATTCGCGAAAATGAGCATTATTATTAAGCCCTTAACAGGTTTATTTTGTTTGCTAACTAATAAGATGACACCTTCTATTTTGGGAGTGTTTTCTTATTTTGATTCAAATATAAATATATCGAATACTTGACTTATCTAAGTATTCGAAGTCATTTTACTATTGAATTATAATCGTTAAAAACGGTTTATTTTTTTATAACTATCAAAATTCGGTAAATCGATGCACGTACGGCATATGGGCAAACCAGTTAAGTAGTTAAATGTTACCTTTTAGAAAAAATATGAATGGATAATATTTTATTTCCTATGCATAATTGGCAAGCGTAAAGATTTAATCCCTAGCTCAAAGATTTTTGACAATTATACGTACTTCAGCCAGATGGCAACAAAATTTAGCCAAATAATGTTGAATTCCGCCAAATTTCTTTGGCTTTTTTTCGTTGCCACCAGGCTAACGGAAAAGTACCCAATTATAAATTAACAGTGTTATTTAGTGTTACCTGCTGGCAAAAAACAACAACACATGTACAATATTTTATTTCTTCTAAATATAATTTGTGTATGTAAATATTTATTTCTTAATGAACAGTATTCTAACTATCCTCTATTCCTAATTATTTTCAATGTTTCAGAATTATTTTCACAGAATTTCAATTCACTATTTTTTTTATTCTGTAATTTTAGCAATTTTATGAATATAGCTTGTTTAATAAACGGGCAGTAATACTTATAACTCATCTTCTGATAAAGAATGAAATTCGTTCGAATTATTTTTGTATTTACTTTTATTCTCTTATTTTTGCTTATTTCGAAAAATAAATTCAAGTTTATATTTCCGAGAATTTTATATAAATATATTAATTATTTGCAGTATTATCTTTATCATATTACCATGCGTCATTTATGCTGATTACAGACACTTTGAAATATATGAAGTGATAAAAAAAATAATTAACTATAATGTAATGTATTATATTGAATGAAGATTCCGCACTTCTCTAAGTCTAATTTTCTATGCATAAACTATTTTCCAGACAGTCGCCAGACGAAAAGTTTCTGAAATGACTTGGCGACAAATTCTTAGGTCTAACATTTGCATTTCACGCGGCAAATTTAGTCAGATCACACGAATTTAATCATCTATCTTCATGTTTAGATCGTATAAAGTATACTGTTTAATAATGTTCAATTTGCATCTTTTTTTCTGCTATGTAATTGGTTACAAGCCAAACGACTTTTAATGAAATTCATTTCTTTTTAATATTTTGGAACTATTGCTGGTTTTATTCTAAAAAAATGTTAAATTACGGAATAAAAAACCCGTAATTGCTTGTCTCAATTTGACAAATTAAGAAATTCCTATAATTGTTTCATTAAATTGAATTTTCCGTGTTTATTATGTGATTAGTGATATCATAGGATGTTAAATTATAAAAGAATATATTTTTGTACTTCTAGAATTTTATGCGTATACTTGAATTTTGCAAGTTATGTTTTTTTTAAGATTTGATTTTAATAATCTTTAGAATTTAGGATTATGTGCAAGTCAGTATACGGAAAGAATTTGGATTAATCTTGTACTTTTATTAACTGCATTTATTATAATTGGTTTATTGGTTTTATAAAATATTATGAATGATTATGACTATTAAGGTTTGAGGACATCAATGATTTTGAATTTTTGAATATGGAAATTTATGAATTTCTTAATTTGATAGTTTCATATCATCATTTCTTTCAGTTCTTTTATTGTATTTGGTAAAAGTTTTTTGAGTGGTTATGACATTTAAGGCGTGAAGACATGAAAGATACAGAGTTTATGAATATAAATAATATATTTTTATTTGATAGTTTTTTATTGGCATTTCTTTCAATTCTTTTATTGTATTTGCATAAGATTATGAATGATTTTGTTATTAAGTTATGAGGACATTAAAGTTGCTAAGTTTATGAGTACAGATATTCGACTTTCTTGATTTGAAAATTTTATATCATCATTTCTTTCAATTCTTTTAACATATTTTATTTAAAAAATGATTATTATTTCTATTAAGTTATGAGGACGTCAATATTACTGAACTTAGAAAGGCAAATGTTTGTGATTTTTTTTCATTTAATAATTTCCTGTTATAAGGACAGTACCATCAATTTATATCATCAGAAAGCTTTGCAAGAATCACACCCACTAAGTTTGCGACACTTGTCAGGCAGAATAAAAAAAATATCTACTAATATTTTAAATGTTTCAATAACTTTAAGGTATGCCACTAATTCATGATGAGTCTTTTTAAAACTCATTAAATTAAATTATAATTTTTGTATTAAATAACTGAAGAAACATTAGTTACCCCAAGATAATAAATATTAAACATTTATTTAAAAAAAATTCAAAAAAATTTGCTTTTTTTAAGCCAAAAAGAGAAATAAAGCAAAATTGATCTGTTTCAAACTTTTATCAAATGATTCGCTTCAAAATTTGCTGATAGCGTAAGAAATATATTACTCAGTTCTTGAACAAAATAAATTAGTTGTATTTCCATTCACTCTTTAAATATTTGAATTTGACTTAAGAATAACACTAAATTTTAATTTTTTTTCGCAGTGTGAAATGTTATGAAAACTATAAAATGTTTTCGAATTAATAGATTGCTTTTTTGCTGATTTAGAAACTCTAGAATATATTGTGAAATATTATACCAAATTTGAATAAAAAATATATATTAAATTTTACGCTTGTAGACTTCGTTAGGAAAATTTGATACTTTTCCGCTAGCCAGATACCATCCAAAAATTGCCATTAATACAGAATTCTACCAAATTTCTTACAGCGATGTTAAAGTAAAAATCGCCAAATAATATAGAATTCCGCCAAATTTTTTGGCTTTTTTTCATTGTCTCTCGGCTAACGGAAAAGTACCGAAAATTTACTAAAGATTACAATTTCAGAAGATGTATTTAAGATTCAAAAATAGTAAAAGTTATACAAATACGAATATAAGATTCAATTTAACTTCGCAAAAAAATAAATTTCGAAACCAAACTCATACGATTTTATAAAATATAACTATTCAAATATTAAATAAAAATAACGAAAAAAGCTTTTCAGCGTATTAATTATTGATATTATTGATGTCCAAGAACTTTAAATAAGAGTCTTTGTTATGTACAATGGGACAAACAATTGAGGATACACCTTACTTTTACTTGATAAATCCAACTTTCAATCGAAATAACACATTAACTAGAAGTGCAAACGCATTTTTATTTTCACAAATAACAAAAGGGTTAATTTACCGTAAAAATAATGAAAATCAACAAAAAAATATCAAAAATTAAAAATTTCCCAAGTATTTGAAATAAACATAGGCAGATTTTTACCTCAAAAAATTGAGGATACACCAATAAAATTTGTGTGACATATCGCATACAAAGACAGTGTCAATATTTGGTTGCATGTCCTTTGGCTTTTATAATGTCCTCCAAACGTCTTAGTACCGATTCGACCAATTTTTTGGTGGTATGTGGAGATATTTTATTCCATTCTTTTTGTAACACTTGCTTTAAATGGGCTTTGTTCCTAATTTGGTGTTTTGGGACCGCTATTTCGAGTGTGGCCCACAAATTTTCTATGACATTGATGTCAGGGGACTGTGGTGGTGTGTGCAATTGCTGTTTACAATGAAAAAGACACCCCATTTTGACATTACACGCTGTATGTTTGGAGTCGCTGTCTTGCTGGAAAATAAAATTTCCATCTAAACCCAATTTTTTTCACTTTCTTTAAGATTGTTGTTGAGTATATCTATATAAAACTTCTGATCCATTATACCAACTATAAAAACTAAATTTCCTACCCCATTTGAAGCCATACAACCCCAAACCATGATTGAACCACCACCATGTTTAACTGTAGGAAGTATATTTTTTGGATCCAAAGCGGTGTTCGGCTTTCTCCAAACGGTGCGACTACCATCACTTCCAAAAATGTTGAATTTACTTTCATCACAAAATACAACTTTCTTCCAAGAGTTATCTGTCTTCAATTGATGAGTTTTTGCAAACTCCAAACGCTTTTTCTGATTTTGTAAGCTTATGAAAGGTTTCTTTCTAGCTACTCGACTGCTATATCTAGCATGTCTAATCACATTTCTCACAGTTTCAGCACTTACACTTCTGCCCATTATTCGAGAAGTTTCTGCAGCTACTTTGACTGCACTTAGTTTAGGATCAATCTTGATATCTTTCAAAATTTTCCTTTTGATTACGTTGCTCAGAATACTTTACCTTCCTCTTCCACTTTTATTTTCAATTAATCCATCGCTTTTAAATCTTACAATGATTTTCTGGACACACGAGTGGCTTCTACCGGCTATTTCAGCTATTTCACGACAAGAATTTCCTTTCTTAAATAACCTTAATATAAATTTTCTTACATCAATACTGGTCTCTCTTCGAAGACCCATTTTCCATTTAAGATTGCAACTTTAAATTCACATAACCAACTTCAAAAGACAAAAGTAGAAGCCGAAAAGGTTTAAGATAAAATTGGCCAAACTTCGGCTATTACAGTAGAAAGCAGAAAAAAATCTAACGGTAGTTATACAAAAATTTTATTGGTGTATCCTTAATTTTTTGAGGTAAAAATCTGCCTATGTTTATTTCAAATACTGGTAAAATTTTTAATTTTAGATATTTTTTTGTTAATTTTCGTTATTTTTACTGTAAATTAACCCTTTTGTTATATGTGAAAATAAAAGCGCGTTTGCACTTCTAGTTAATGTGTTATTTCGATTGAAAGTTGGATTTATCAAGTAAAAGTAAGGTGTATCCTCAATTGTTTGTCCCACTGTATGTAAAAGGAGAAAATCTGTAGAACTCCTGAATTCTTATAAACAATTTTTAGAATTTGAATTCATCGAAATCTTTGTCTCTAGAAGTAGCATATTTGGAAAAGCCTCAGATATTTGGGTCAAATTTATCTCTTACCTCGCCTTTGCTTTATTATTTTTTTCTCCGTAAGCCTCTCTATTTTTAAAGTATGTATTACATTTACAAAATCCATATTAGGAAAGAACATATCGCGTTCCCTTAGAATTAAGTTTCTAATATTTATAAACAAATAGTAACATAAGACTCTGACCTGTTTTAACCGAATCAAAGAATTTCAAACAAAAATGTATCAATATTTTCCTGCCTCCGTTTCTTCTTATCTTCTCGTTGGAGTCGCAAACAGTATTAGCTATTATCACCTCGGGCTTTCAGTTTGATGAAATCGTAAATCTCGGGAAAAAAAGGTTTACGGGAAGTACAAATGTTATCTCAAAATGCGAGACGGTTGAAACGTGATCGGAATCGTGAAATACGAAATATAAATCTACAAAAGTTACTTACTGGAATGAAATGTAACTGCGAGGCTTCAATCGAAAGTGACAACTTAAATAACGGAAATAGCTTTCTTAAACGGATTGGACGGTTTAACACTTCGGCGAAAAATAACGAACTTTTAGCACTCCAGCATTCTCTGTTGGGATTAAACAATGTTTCTGGATTTTGTTTCTATCTGGGATGATTTCTAGGAACGGATTATGTTGGATTACTGCATTGTTTGGGTTTCTAGTGACAGCAAAAGACGACTCAATCATGTATGGTTAATCTTTGACTCAGATGCTTATTTCTATCTAAACAATTCTAGAACATAAGTAATAGAAAAAGTAACCTTTAATTCTTATTTTGAGAATGAGCAATTTCCATATTTGTTGTAGATTTTAAACATTTGTTTGTCGGTTCATTGCTATTATTTATTTCTAGAACAAATAAAATCTATATGCATGCCTGCAGAAGAGTTTTATAATATTTTGAATACCTTTCTTCAGCTTTATATTTTTAAGAATCTTTGAATTGTGTTCGCAATTAAGACAAACCTTGAGACCATCGTTCGTGTTTTCCCTAGAGTATGTGGAGAATGCTCGGGTCACCATTTGTTTAATGAAAATTACCGAAGTCTCAACCTTAGGGTTCGTAGCCGAGTAGCATAGCCCAATAGACAAAAAAAAGGCACTCAAGCCCGGTGGATGTTATCTGGCTTATGAATATTTAACCACAAGTACTATAATTTACTTTCACTCTTTATTTTCGATGAACAATTAACTTTTATTTAATCCATTAAATTTGATTTTTTTTCTCATTCACTTAATTTTAAAACCACAAAATATTTTAATTTCAATTCAAAAAAATAATTCCTCTTAAATTTAAAGATAAAATTATTTTTTGTTTTAGACGGTTTTCTGGCACAGAGGCAACGCATCTTCCTCATGCTCTGGGACTGCGGAATTAGAGTCCCGGTTCGGGCAAGATTGTTCTTCTGTTTTCTATCTGTGAGATATGTGACTGTGCCCTTCTATAAAAAGGGTCCGTGCAAGCAAATGTGGGCAGTGTATAGCTAAGGCGTACTCTTGGCCCTGGTTGGTTTTACTTCAAAAACAAGGGACGCTCCTTTCGGCTTAAGTCTGATGCTGTATCTGCGGGGAGGGGTTGCCCATAGGCAAGTGTCATAAGTAACAACAACAATTTTATTTTAATTTAAAAATATAAAAAAATAATAATTATTTTTTAAAAAATTATTTTTAACTTAACTAGTGGGCAAACTTTAACTTTTCTTCGATTCTGATAAACTTTTAAACTATCAAAAATTATAGAATTTCCCGTCTCAAAAATATTTAAACTCAAAAAATATTTTCATTGACTTTCTTTCAACTTTGGACTCTTCTTCATCATTCGCATTGATTTGCATTCTATATTTAAAAAATTATCAAAAATTGAATTCAGCTGAAAGAAAACATTTAACAAAAATAAAAATAACTACAGATATCAACTAAAATATTATTTAATTTCAAAACCTGCAACTCTATAAAATGATCATTTCACATCCAAACAAATAAAATGTTGTATAGACGTAATGAAAAATGAACAGAAAATTTTTTACAATGGGACAAGATTGCAACTAGAAATGTTAAATAGACGAGTTAAAATGTTATCCGATGTTCAATCGGTAATGTAATTTTTTCTGAGTTGAAACGAACGGAAAATGCCGTTTTTACATTCTCGTATATGAAGAGTAGAAATACAAATTTTAATTGTTCACATTAAATCACATTCGAGATTCGATGAATCTCCATTTCTAGTACTTAACTGAGTGTGAAAAAATTGCCATTGTTTTTGTTTATTTGTTAACACAAATAAAATCATTTTAGCGTTACGTTTGATATATGCAATTATGATAACATTTGAAAATTTATAATTTGTTCTAAATAAATTGACAGAAATTCTGTCTGTATGGTTGTTCTAGTACAAATGAACTTGGCAACCAAAAATTGTAAAAAGATATAATTTGAGAGCTTAAAAAAAGATGAAGTTAA
>JAOUZG010032119.1:3025582-3083332 GCA_026289955.1 Argiope argentata | reverse complement strand
TAATTGTTTTTAGTTAGATTTGAAAACTGTGTCATCATCCTGTAGGTATTTTAACAATACAAATTTTAAAAGTGAAATGAATAAAACTTCAAAATGATGCTCAGTTTTTAAATTAGACTGAGAGGAACTGAGAGAGGAAATTCTCGAGATCAATGAATTTATTTAATAGGCAATTATTTATTCATTGACTTGTGAAGCTTGGTATTAATTTTTTGACTTACTGTGGAGAAACGTATTGTCATTTATATACAGTTTCTTCACGAAATTTTGAAAAAAATCCGATTTTTTACAACACAGTATGACAGCTATATCCTTTTCTGAAGTGTCGATAAAAACCTCAACTTTCAGAGAGAGATATTATAAAAAATTGGTACATGTGGTACATTGCATTTTGCGTTGCCACAATTGGCTTTGAATCCTCAATTGGAGTTGAAATTTCAATGCTAGTATAATTTTTTAATCATTTATTTACAGTAATTGTAATTGTTAGGCCGGGATTGCTTGGTTGATAGAGCGGTGGATACGCCTCTCTTAAGCTGCAAGTTCGAACATGCCAGCCGAAGACTCTACTTGTGTGGGGGACGTTAAATCTGTAGTGGTCACAAAGTTATCAATGTAAAGAGTAATACTACTGAGAGTACTGGATCAGAGATGATCGTTCTCTGTTTCAAATCTAAATTACAATCTGTGGATGAATGAAATGTATGAATGAAATCCGCCTCTTGAAAAGTATTTTTTTCTTCTTTACAATTGTGGACCAGAATTCAAGTTGTTCTAAGTTGTAATTAGTTCATACTCTGAAAAGCTACTGCACCCTTTCTTTACAAAGCGGAGCATGAGAACAACAACAATTGTAATTATTTAATAAAAAATAACTAAAATTTCTAACTTCCAAATAACCTAAGAAAGAATTGATTTAAAAAAATTGTTTTTTTAATATTACTTGTTATTTCTATACTCTTACAATTTCAAGTCGTGCTAAGTACATCATCTCAGACAGAGTCTCAACGATCCGAAACCATAGAAATGCAATGTCTCATTTTGAAGGTAATCTCAATGACAACTTATTTTTATACACAATCACAATGCAATTCCTCGTCTCTTGACAAGGAATAACCTGTTTTGAAGTGAGGCAGTGTTTTAAATTTGAAAAACATCAAAATCATTATTAGAAAAATCGATATCCAACAGATTTTAGAATAATGGAAAAATGGAAAAATCTGTTTTTCTTTTTGTTTTAATCTAGATATTTAACTTAATAACATTTACATGAAATATTATAGGATCATTTAAATAAATTATGATTATTTGCAACAAAATCATAAGCATAACTTTCAATTTACGATTTTAATTCAAATGTAACTCCTGCATTCTAAAGCAAAAATTAGTTTCAACATAATAATGGAAAAGTGGAAAAATCTGCCATGTTTTTCTTTTTATTTTAATCTAGGTATCTAATTTATTATCATTTATATAAAAAATTTTAGGATGTCTTGGGTAAATTATAATTATTTACAACATAATCATAAGCATAATCTACAATTTCCGATTTTAAATCAAATGTAACTCCTGCATTCTAAAGCAAAAATTAATTAAAACACAATAATGGAAAAAAGGAAAAATCTGACATATTTTCATAATTTTTTAATCTAGCTATCTAACTTTACACTATTTATATCAAGTATTAAAGAGCATCTTAAATAAATTTTATTTACAATATAATAATAAGCATGTAATTCAATTTACGATTTCAATTCAAATGTAACTCATGCATTAAAATGTAAAAATTAATTAAAACACAATAATGGAAAAACGGAAAAATCTATTTTTTTCTTTATGTTTTAATCTAGATACCTAACTTGATAACATTTATACGAAATATTATAGGACCCCTTCAATAAATTATGATTGTTTACAAAATAATGATTAGCATAAAATTCAATTTACACTATTAATTCAAATGTAAACTAATGAATGCAAAAATTAATTAACAACAATGCATAAATGGAAAAATCTAAAATGCTTTTCTTTTTGTTTTAATCTAGATAGCTAAATTAATAACATTTATATGAAATATTACAGAACCACTTTAAATAAATTATGATTGTTTAAAACATAAGCATAAGCATAAAATTCAATTTACGATATTAATTCAAATACAAACTCATGCATATAATAAATAATTAAAACACAATGATGGATAAATGAAAGAATCTAACATGTTTTTTCTTTTTATTTTAGTCTAGATATCTAACTCAATAACATTTATTTGAAATATTATAGGATCACTTTAAATAAATTATGATTGTTTACAACATAATCATAAGCATAAAATTCAATTTACGATATTAATTCAAATACAAACTCATGCATTCAAATGCAAAAATTAATTAAAACACAGCCTTGGGCAATCATCAATTTTTGCTCGAGAGGCATTTAATCACAAATTAAATAACAGCGTTTAGATTTTTCAAGCAGTCCACTTTCAATTACTATAACAACAACAACAACAACAGTGGTGGTTGAAGGGGGTGATATTTGTACACAAAACGACTGCGCGCGCCAGAAAACCCCCCGAGAGAAATTGCCGTCTCCAAACACAAGTTTTCCGTTTCATAAAAAATGAATGCTGGAAACTTAGTATGAGTGCAAGCTTTGGAAAGTTAACAAATCTGTTGTGACCATGGGCACTAAATGCCAACACAATTACCAGACAAATTAGCTCTGCGACTTCGTTAATTAAATAGAGCGCGGGCATTAATTTAAGAACTCCAGGAATCGGAATTTCTGTCCGATGGAAGCTTTTAATTACCGCCGCCTGCTTATTCACATGCCCGTTTTATTTGTTCGTCGCCTCCTTTGCTCTTTGCTTGGAAGTGATAGCGTGAGGTCGGGGTCAATTTATAGGAACTTAGATAGGGGAGAAGATTCGTGTTTTATCTCAGGAACCTTTCTTTGCGATTCAAAAATTAATGACGATTCCTAGGAGCATT
Organism: Argiope argentata; assembly: GCA_026289955.1. Lineage (NCBI taxonomy): Eukaryota > Metazoa > Arthropoda > Arachnida > Araneae > Araneidae > Argiope > Argiope argentata. The sequence goes on along the minus strand of JAOUZG010032119.1, from coordinate 3,080,339 downwards.
TAGTTTCCGGTGCAGAACGTGTGCTTTATCTTTAAACTAGATGATAAGACCGTTGAAAATGGAAAATAATTAATTCCGTGAATAATTAGTTTCTCCTCAAACAATTATTATTCCTTGCTTAAATGTAAATCAGGGTTCTAATGGAAATGTGCCTTTCGTGTGTGCTCTTTAGATGGATATATTTGAAAATTTTAATTTTACTTAATACCATGATTTTAAATCCTAAATTTGAAAATTGTATTGCTAGTAAGAAATATAATCCCATTTAATAATATATTGAGAGATTATAAATAATTAAAAAGCTATTTATCGTTATTATAAGAAATACCATCCAGAACATCGGTGTATGCCGGCTTTCTGGGAAAGAGGTAACGCATCTTCCTCGTGTTCTAGGAGTCCCGAGTGCGAGTCCCGGTTAGGGCATGGTTGTTTATCCATGTACTTTATGTGATATGTGTGTCTGTGCCCCCATTTAAAAAGTGGCTGTGAAAGTTACTGGTGAGTTTTTAACTAAGTCGTACTCTCGACCCTAGTTGGCGCTACTTCAAAAACAAGAGAAGCTCCTTTCGGCTTAATCCTGCTGCTGTATCAGTAGAGGTCTCATCCATTGGTAAATGCCAAAAGTAACAACAATAACACATTGGTGTATTCATTAAGAGTTTATTACTGAAATCGGCTGATATAACCAAATATTAACGTCCTCCCCCTGATGCGGTGAAGTGTGGAGATGAGGATGCCAGCTCAGGTGTCGCCTTCGTTATCTGATCGATGCTCAAATTTTTGAGGTCCGTCCCAAAATAGCCCTGATGTTGCTTTACAAAGGTACGTTAATATAACTAAATTAATCTTAAAATTATAACACTCGAAATCACTGTTAGAAATTATGGTCAAGAATGTTTTGTATATTTAATTATAAGTAAAAAGTTAATTTAGGAATCAAATTCATTTTTACGTAATAAGCTTTTGAATATTATTCAGTTATAAATTATGCAATGTTCCAGGATTTTTCGATGTTTATAAGGATACCAAGAAAAATTGATAATTAATAGTGAATTAAATATAATTCATAGGTGTATATCTTTCTAATTTTAAAATTACACATAAATATTAAGCAAATTTATAAAGTATTTTGAATAATATAAAAGGGCATGATATGCTATAAATGATAATATTCTGCATTTTCTAAAAAAATCATTGATGTTTATGTATTTTCAGATTATTAAGAAGCTATATCAAGTACACTAAACTGGACATTTTCAATATCACTTACTTTCTACAAATCATCGAGGTATTAAGGACGTCAAATTTATTTGTTATATTTGTACTCAGATTGGTGAAATAAAGTCCCTTTTTTTATGGTCAGCGTAATTTTTATATTTACAAAAAAAAAAGCAGTAGAACGAAATTTTTCGTGAAAAAAATCAGAAGACCCCCCCCCCAAAATGGAAATTTTGCAATAAATTATTAAAATTTCCTTGAATTATTATTTAATAATTCAAGGTATTTATAGTACCAAATTTTCAAACCAAAACCTGCTCTCTTTATTATTTAACTACATCCAGACAGTCTAAACTTGGAATTTTACTTGTGAAAGCAAGAGCATGCAAGAATAAATTGCTTTCAAATGTAATTTTCCACTTTTTATTTCAATAAACTTACAAAGTATTCGAAAATAAAAGTACCCTTCTTATCGTACATAGTGTAGAAATAAATTTTCAAAATTCCTATGCATCATTGAACTTTTAAAATATAAATATGACATGTAAAAGCAACAATGCTTCAAAATTATTTTACAAATATAATGCATAAAGAATGAAAAATAACTTATATAATCGCTGCGTGGTATCGGTAGCGCTTTGCCCAGTCATGTTTGGATTCGAATTTCAGCTCTGACATAGTTCTTCTTTATCTGTTCTATCTGTGGTATGTTTGAATGTGCCCCCCCCCCTGTAAAAAGGGGCGGTACAAGCGAATATGATGCTTGAGTAACTGTTCCGTATGTGATGTCTTTATGTAAAGTGTTGTCTACTTCTATAAGCGCCATGCGATAGTGGTGTTCAGGGATTTCTAAATGTTCAATAAAAAACAACTATATATGGCGATAATAATATTGAATAATATTTTCATCTGCAGTAATTTTGCTTTTTGTATAAATTATTTTAATTTTATGGGGAAATTGAGTGTCTTTTAGTCTCCCCCTCCTCCCCCCCCATTTCATTTCTATTAAGTCTTTTAGAAAGAAATATGTACACATGTATGCAGTTTGTATTGTTACTCTTAAATTAATATAATGCAAAATTATGTTACATGATGAAGAAAAAGAAAGCCTGACAGGTTTTTTCGTCTATTTCTTTGCAATTTCAAACCATTAGATAACATTTAAATAAGAAATAAATCGATAGAAATGTTTCAATTTTAATAAACCTTTTTTTTTTGCCTAAAATTGTAATAAATGTAAATGAGCTATTCAATAAATTTTATTTGCCATCATATTCTATTATTGAGTTCACTGACAGACAGACAGATAGACATATGAAATTCCATACTTTCAATGGATTTTTGGAGATATGAAATATCTAGAAATATTAAATTTTTTATGGTTACTAGGCTTTATTTGTTTCGTACGAATGAAAAAAACACCCATGCTTTCTCTTGAAAAGCTGATGAAACTAACTATTACTATTAATGTCGAATGTTACATTTATAGCCATATCTGCTACGATTAAACCTTATTTTTCTTCACAATAGCAGATAGAAAAGAAAACAATTTTAATCGTAGCTTACCTTCTGGTCATTCTTACTAGAAGGAATCTACTGTAACTGATCAAAATCACATTACGTATTATTTTATTCTTTTCACGAAGAAGGGAAAATATCTCTTTACTCAGTATCAAAAACAAGTATCTATTAATACTTGTAAAAGCTTTGTAAATATTTTATTACCTTACCCTGACGTAAAAGAGGCAAGTTATTAAAGAAATAGACATAACCTTATGAATAGAAATTCATTAATGCTTTAAAATATTGAATGAAGTGAAATATGTATTTTTGCTGTATAAGTTTAATTTATAAAAATACGAAGTTTTACATGAATCATTTTAAGTTTTAAAAAGAATCGATTCAGTTCTTCAAGGTTTTTATGGAACTTTCTACTGAAAAATACGAAATTCCTATTAATATTCTGCTATCTATTAATATTCACATAATATAAATATTGATAAATTAATAGATAATATCAAACTCCATTAAATCTGCTTTTCCAATTTTTGAAAGTCCATTAAATCTAAATATAAAATTATAGATTGGAGGATTTCAGGTAGAAAATTAACAATTGAAGCAAGAAATTTTCTGAAATTTAAAATTCCTTGGCAATCATAACAAATATATTTTTTCAGCGCCTTTGTTCGTATAAAGCGAATGGGAAACAATCGCAGGTTTCTCTTCAAGTTGCATCATGCGAGTAATTGATGCCAAAGTTTTAATAAAGTTGATGATGCAAAAGCTTTTGCTTGTTTGGTTGATTAAAAGACTGCCAAGGGCTTAGTCGTTTAATTGCAAGAGGATTTTTTTAACGGATCTTTAATTAGAAAGTAGAATTTTTTAATACATCCTTGTGTTTGATTATCGTATAAAAACTCATCCGACAAAAAATAGTAGGGCTGAGGACTTTGGTAAAAAAATGATGGAAAAAATAGCGAAGAAAAACCCTGATGAACTTTCATTTACAGTAAATTTCACTTTGTTTGTTGTATAAAACAGAGCAGATTACTTAAACGCGCGTGAAAAAAAGTGTAAATTAAATATTTTAAGAAAATAATTTTGAATTTAAATTTCTATCTATCGATATTTTAAGTGTCAATAGCAGTGAATGAAATTTTTCTTAGATTTTGATGGCAGTGGGATTAAAATACAAGGAGTTAAGTACTAACTCTCTTCTTTTTACACACGAAGGAAACTAGATTTATCATTAAATTTTCTTAAGATCTGACATCAGAATATAAAAAAGACAGGATAAATTTATAGTCTTTAAATTAAACGGTTTTTACAGAATTGTTATTTTTTTCAAAATTCGATTAAAATTATATGTTATATATTTTTACTACAGTTTTATAAATATAATATATATGTTATCAAATAATGACATATTTTATAAATATTTGAATGCATTAAAATGGATTTTGTATCTGTACAAAAATCTACTCACAGAATGTATCATTTTGTCGGAATATGGAAGTTGTTACACTATTTTTTAATTATAACAATGTGGTTTCTATATCATCATCGATTGCAGGATAAATATCTTATTTTATGTTATAAAAAAATAACGAGCAAAGAAATTGAGAATAAAAATCGTATATTGTATTAACATTCAGATATAAATTTATTTTGAAAATCGAATATATAGAAAGGAATTTTCTTGATCATACTGAAAACCGATTAATGTTTCTTATTAACTATCTAAATTTATATCAACTATTCGTAAAACTGCTTAAGAAATAAATGCTACTAATTAGATAAATGTATACAACTGATGTTTGGCTTTTCTTATTGAAAATGTAAGAATAGATATTTCAAAGAAGTTGTGCTAAATAATTGGTTTTTATTAAAACTTTCTGAAAAAGATTAATTTTTTGTCTAAATAAATATATATTTTTTAAAAAAAAAACTGTGGCTTCTAAAGTATTTTCCAGTTAAGTAATATTTTTTAAACTTATTTTGAATGAAATGAAAAAATTTTTACGAAGTCCATATTCAAAGAAATAATCAGAAATATTTGCAATTACTTTTATATTTGGAAATAATATTTCTTATTAACTTCATTTTCTTATTAATTTTACTTAGTATATATTTCGTATAAATTTTCATATTATACATTTCAAATTAATTTTTCTGGTTATACTTTCGCATTAAATTTTCTTATACATTTTATGGCAAATTATCTTATTATACATTTCGTATTAAATTTTCTAATTATACATTTCTTATTAACTTTTCTTATTATGCAGTTTAATCCACTGAAGGCTCTTAAATAAATTGGTCTCCGTCATCTTCTTAGAAAAATGTATTTTCAAACGAAGAATTTAATAATTTGAAAAGTATTTAAATGAAATAATTTTCACTTAAAAATTCAAAGCGTAAGCGAAAACCAACCTCTTAACATACTAAAAAGTTCAAGGTAAAGATAAAAAGAAATTCCTATGAATTGATTACTCTTGCTTTTGTAAAACTTCAATAAACATAACTTGCATATTATATAGAAAATTGCATAAGACGCTTACACACATTTAAAATATTTTAACAATGTTTTTACTTTTAATAAAGAAAAATTTGCAACTTTTGTCGGCGGTTTTATAAACATTCTAGACATCTATGGGTTTTCAATTATTTTTTAGGATAAAACATAAAATGAATTAGTAATTTTTGAATAAATTTCTAAAAGTCTTTGAAGAATTTTTCCTTAGGATAGGTATTTAAAAATATTACTTTCTTTATTTAAACACGAAGCGATTATGTAGTTTCAGTTTTTTTTATTAATTATTAACTGAATTTTTTTGTACATTAAACTTTTAGTAAGTTGTGGTATCTTATTAGAATACCCTGATGAATAAATGATGCAATTTCTAGATCATAAGAAGAAGAAAAAAATAAAGACATTTCTACAACTTGGTAAAGTTTGTGACTGATAGAAGAAAAAAGCTTTTCGAAGATAAAGAAATTTAACAAGTTCTGTTATTCATGAACTTATTCTGCATAACAAGAAGTTTATTATTCAAGAAGTTATTTGCTTTCAGCTTTAAATTATCGATTTAATGAACAATACCAACAAAAAGCTGATGTTACAAAGCAATGTTTCGTTTTGCTTGTATTATTTTTTTTCTGTTTTAAATTTCTGAGGAAAAAGGAACTATAAAATATAAGCAGCAAAACTTAACAAATTTGTTTCGAATTTATATCTACGTTTTAAAAGTTGTTTGTCGTAATCCTATACTAAAAAAAATGATTAAGTGATAATGTGAGTAAATAGAATACATTTTAATCAATTATTTAAAACCGGTATTTATATTTGTTATGCAACATCAGAAATAAGCAATGTAAAAAATATATTTTGATTAATTTAATGTTAATATCTTATATTTACTGTATGTTAATATCTTATATTTGTTGTATTTATTGTTAATATCTTATATATTAAATTAATTTTTCATATTTAATAAATTTCTTACTTAGTAGTTTGAGCATGGAATAATAAAAAGAATTAGCGGCATGGTTAAGTGCTTAGCAATGAATATCAAAAAATCGTGTTATTCCGTTTAATTTTGAAATTTATATAAATAGAAATTATGTATATTTCATTCTTCATTTTTTCTGTTACAAGTTTTTAAAAAAATTTCAAATCTGTTATGACACATTTTAAGTTATTAGGGAGTACACTGTTTTTTTCTTCTTATGTCACGTGGAGTCCTATATTACAAAAAAACTCTATGGTTTTTTACCATCTCAAAATCAAATGAGTTTTAATTTTTTTTCTTAATACCAGAATTTTTTCCGTGAAAAAACCAGTTTAAATGAATGTGAAAAATCACAGGAATATCAGATAATTCCTGATTAGATATTTAAAAATTGATGTGGTTTTTTCCTCTATTTTAAAATTAAACTATAAAACTTTTTTTGCCAGCTGGAAAAAGTAAACATTTTAATATATAAAAATGTTAATATATTTAATTTTCTTCTTTGTGTATCTTCGTGTGATAACTACATACAAATCAACCCTATAATTTCTGCTTTTACATTTTGAGACATCAAAACCCTAAAAAACAAAACAACATCACGCAATAAAAAATAAAAAATAAAGCTGGTGAAAAAATGTTGATAAAAAATTTTAAATCATCAAACAATAATTTAAAGAACTGCTTTGCTGAAAACAAAACAAAACTTAACAAAAACTTTAACATCTTTCCATAATAAATTGAACTCAAACTATTTCAAATGGATTTACTTCAAAGCAAAACCTGATTAAAAGCTATTTATTACGAAATGAAACAAACCCAAAGCAGCATCAACGAAAAATATTTGAAATGCAAAAGCTGGATACTAATGTAGACGTATTGAATTTTAGATGGCAAGTTGCATTAAAAATTCCATGGCAAGATACCCCTCCGCCCAGCTTTAGTGCCATCATCCGTTTGCTGGGTCCGCCATAAAAGATTAAGGCGCAGATAAAGCTGTCACTTACAGATGCTAACACAGATAATGTAGCCACGGATCCCTGTTGCACCAAGAGTTAAAACAAAGCTGCAAATTATTGATTCATTGGAGCCGATTAATTTATCAATCGATCCCTACTCTATTTCATTAATCAGGAGGTAATATTATCTCGAGGAATTTCTGCCCGCATTCAATCTTGTAACTTGTCATTTTAGAAAGTGGAGATGTGGTGTGCCAATTCATTTAGGGTTTCAAATGTAAGAGATTGATTCAATGCCATGAATTGCTTTTAAATATTTACAAATATCGGTTATATTTCGAAGCGATGTTCTTGCCTGTGTTAAAATATGCTATTGCATTATAATTTTTTTAAGAAAAATTAATTTGATTATATCTAAATATAAAAGGCTAGTTTATTAGTGAACAAATGAAGTATGTCATGTGACTAATTAGCTAAACTGGTAAATAGAATTCAAACACGAACAACACATTCTTGTAGTTCGTGATTTGCAGTCATTTGAAACTTAGCAAGTGTTTAAAATTAGTCAAGATTTGATATAAAAATACACCATCGGAAATCCGTGTTAAGTATAAAAAATTAAAATTCGATTTCTTAAAACCACAAATATACCATATGACCTCTTTTTTTAGTATTATTCATTTCAATATTAATTTCTTGACGGTAATAAAAAGTACTGCATTAATAAACTATTATTTTCTATTTCACCAAATTGTATTCAATGATATTTATTTCAATTTATGAAATAAAAATATTTGAATTTCACTGACTTAATTTATTTTGAATGTTTTCGAAACTTCTCTATCAAATCTATCTACTCTCTTTTCATTAATTTTTTTCGTTAGTTCATCTCTACTTTTGATTCGTGGGTCATTTTCTCTTTCTTTTCAAATGTTATATGAATATTACGTAGCAAATTCTCATTTTTGAGAGAAAAAAAATCATTTTACTTCAGAATGAATCGAAAGAAACGTTGCAAAAGATTAGGCCTGATAAAACGAGATTTTTGTATCTGTTTTCAAAACAAACTCATTACGGTAAAGGAAAGTAAAAAAAGAAAAGCTTGATTTTCTTTCGTTGCACCTATGTACTTAGTCTTTCATGTTCATTAATTTATTGAGGCAATTATTTTTTATTCCTACTTAGGCCTACATATAAGTAATAATTATAATTACAGATTTATTTTCAACTGAGAATGATTTCTTTCATTAGAAGTTAAAATGTAGTTAATTTTATCTCAGTGTAAAAATAAATATTTTCTATGCAGTGAATAAAATAAGGTAGATTAATTTTTAACTACTCTCAATAAAACCTTTTATAGTAATTTAAAATTTTCAGCTAATGATTTTTAAATATCACAAACATCAAGAGAGAATATCATAAAAAATAAATTATAAAATTTTTTTTAAAGTGTTTGTTTATTTCTGAGTTATAGGAATAGTTATAAAAGTTGTTTTATAAATATTCTCAAAATTAAAGAAAGTTTTGATTTTGCCTCCATTCATGGAATAAAATAATAGCAATCCTATTACAAAACATTTGAAAGCTGATAAATTAAATAGTTTACAATTAATAAAGATGGAGTGATACTCGATAGAAAAACGTGTTTTCACTGTTAAACAATATTTCACAAATAATGAAAATCTAGAGGCTATAGTTCAAAAATTTGATAATTGGCTGCCTATATTGTTTAATTTAATACCATAGAATTTGTATGGAGTTATAAGAAGTCAAATTACTGTGACAGCAAGCACACAAACATAGAAAGGGGAAATTCAAATTCCCATCAACAAAAATTCAATCACATTTATGCAAAATAGTCATAGAAATTTTTGAAGAAAGAGTGCTCGTCTGCCCTCAGCCTTTTTTCTATGTGTTATGCCGCACATGACCCTATCATGTGTACATTATGATTCAATAAAAATATAACAATTTGAATGAAAGAACTGGAGTTTCCATTTAATTAATTACACTATAAAACAACTTGAAATCTTGCGTTTCAAGTTGTTTTATATTGTAATGATCTATTTTTACTAACCCTAAATCATCATCAGCCAAATTGTTTTCACGAGGGATTGCCAACACTTTTCTGCACAAACGGTGGCAAATTCAAATTTTGCATCCATTTGGGACACCCTTTATTTAATAGCATTGATCATAATTGCTCTAATTTAATCAGGAATATCCAAATGGTTTCTCTTAATTACTATAAAGAACTTCAAAGAAAAGTTGATATTAAAAATTGTGATTAAAAAGGAAACAACAAACTGAATACATATGATATAACAAAACTATTAAATTTAAGGGAAAATATCTCCAACATTGATTTGGGAAAAAAATATATGTAGATCCTAATTTCAAAATATCTTCCGTATATATTACAATATTTTTTTCACACGTTTTTACATACTTGTAAAAAACTCCAAGGAGTTTGAAAAAAAAATTACATTTTCTGAAGCATTTCATAGTTTAAAAAGCTTATTTTTCCTTTTTGAGAGCAGTTTTTTAACAAATAAATGATTATAAGCTTAAATTTATTAAATAAAATTGTTTCTATAATCATTAAATCAGTTTTCATCAATTTAAAGCATAATGTTAGCATTTCTAAGGTATAATAAAAATACTTTTTGAAATAATAATCATCCAAAACAACTTTTAACTGCCAAAAGGTATGCAAAACTCTTTTTTCAAAAATTTAAGTTTCTCATTATTCCAACAAAAATGATTGAAATAGATTTCCTTTAAAACTTTAAATTCCCATACCATTTAATGTAAACATTAAAAATTAATTTTTCTTTTAAAATGGGTCTCTGTAACTATTCCCTAGTTACATTAATTCGGATTCTAATTTTAAATAGGAAAAAAAGTAAATTGTGACGTGTGGTAGTATAATGTAGAATTTGAGAAACGTTTGTAAAGTTGATAATATTGATATATAGTAGTTTGTATGGATTAAAAGCAATGTAAAGTTCTTTTAATAAGCGAATATAATAAAGTGTTATGAGTGTATAAAATATTTTTAGTTGAATATTTCATGCATATCGTATAGCTTTAGACATTTATTTTCAATTTAAAATTTTCCTGCTTTTTGGAATTGCTGCTTATTTTCTAGATTTTCCTATATTTTATCTCAAACACTTTATGCTCATTATTTTACTGAAAGAACAAGATTTAACAATCCCTAAGAGAATGTTTTAAGAAAATAAATTAACTCATATTTTGTACTAGGTCTAGAAAAATACTAAAGTAAGATGATACTATTATTGTGTTAATAAATTACATATGTCTACAACACTTGCAAAAATAAATCTATTGTCTTAAGTAAAGAAAAATGTTCAGCTCGCTTTACATATTTTCTACTTCGTGTAAAATGAGAAATATTTAAGTTAAGAAGCTTTATTAAATTAGGGAACTACGTTTAACAAGATGCATTTACAAATTTATTTTATTTAAAAAGAAAGTAGAACAAGAGATTAGTTTCTAAATCTTCATAGAAATTTAGTAACCAAATTTTTTCCCAACTTAGTTACATGATGTTTTAAAGAAAGTCCGCATGTTATTGAAAATTCATGGTGATATTTCAGAATGAAGCGTTTTAGAAAATCGAATCTCAGCAAGTTTTATTTTTATGAACACAACAAATTATGTTATTCATATTATATATAATTTTATTACTTTGATAAAACGATTTTTCTAATTTATATTTTTCCTCTCATATAGCCGGTCTGTGAGTTGATTTTTTTTAAAAAAAAAGATGCCTTCTAGAAAAATTCTGCATTTATTTATATTTGTGTTGCTCTAAAAATGGAAGCTTTAAATTTCGATGATCAAAAAAATGAAATTTAGATAGCTACATTAGGGCTTATTAATTTTTTTCAATGATTCATTTAAAATAAATATTAAAACATATGCTAGAAGTAACTAAACCTTTTCTCTCAAATCATAAAATGGCAGAGAAAATTAAAAACTATCATATGAAATGTATATGTTGTGTTCATTTAGAATACTAAAAAATCAATATAATTTTTTAAGAACTTCTTGGAAAATTAAAATACGATTCAAAAATATTACAGTGAATTGAATTCATAGAACTCTTCCATATTGCTTATAAAAAACGTAGCTGATTAAAATTGTAGCTGGAATGTTAAAATTTGATATATATAACAATTAATTAAATTGAAAGCAAATTGTGAACTATTTTTTCAGGTCACTAATTAGCATCTTTTTAATAGCTGCAAAAGTTCTAAGGGATTATATCTACAGTTAAAAAATCTTGAATAGATTCTGAGGATAGTCATATCTCTGACTCTCCGACTCGCCCAAAGGTACACAGATAAAATCATCGGACCAGAGACTGTGGTTGAGTCCTAAGAATCATCACCAACCAAGGTGCAACACTTCCTGTAGGAAGTACGTTCCGTCATTGATAGGCGGAGTCAAATTCTCCACCTGTTTCTTTACCTACAGGAGTGATGAGATCCAATAAGAATGTCCGATAAATGTCATCCTTTTTTTTCAAGGGATTGGGGGAATAGGTTTTGATGATATATTTGAACAGAAATTCCATTCTTACTAACGCCACGTGTTATTTAACAAGACATTTTATTAAGGCATATCCCCCTTTTAAGATAGATAAATGCATATTTAAACAAAAATGTGATATAATATTATTTTTTATAGAGGATATGATTCACTTGAAGCTGGCATATAAATACAGATTAAAATGAAATCTTCTATGCATATTTCAATGTATCATGTCAGAGCATAATTTCTTGAATGGCCTAGCATCACGTGCTCGTGTAAGTTAAATTATATTTTTATCCAATTTAATTATTTCAATGAATATATTAAAAATGATCTAAAAAAACTTTGTCTCGCATTTAGTTGTTAAAAAAATATCACATTTCCTTTTTATTTCATTTCATATAATTACGTGCTCAAAATGACATTTTTCTAGGTTTTATTTGCTGTAGTCATCAACTTTTTTTTAAAATCAGAGTTTTTGTGAATGGAATGACAACACGTTTTTAAAGGCTGATTTTTTGAGATATTCGTGCAGATAATAAAAAAATTTATTTTTCTCTTACGGATTAAAATTTTTATTTTTTGCCTACGGATTTTGTTGAAGCCAAAATCCTCCTCCCAAAGCAACATCAGGTTCTGACATCGTGATAATATTGATATTATAAAGATTATTATTAGTAATACCAATTTATAGCTACTCTAGTATGTCATAATTTCTTCCGAAATTCTTAGATTTAAAAATCTGCAGTAAGCAGTTTACTGATTAAACAATATTAGTAAAAATAAAAATCATATGAATTATTTATTTGAAAACCAAGGATATTTAAAAAGATGTATATAACTTATGGAAACTTGTAGTAAATAAAATCCACAATTAGGAAACTGCAAATAGAATTTTAATTTTTCTCAAGTTTTTAAATTCTTTGGAAATCATTTTATTTATTTCTAGCATTAATCTGTTCAACTGAATTACAACTGTAGCGTAAAATAGCAAAAATAAATTTTTTAAAAAAAATCTGCTTTATTCAGTATATTTTATTTGGTGATTTCAATTAATTTACATTTTTTACCTTTTTCAATTACTGAAGTTTTAATTAAATGCCGCAAAACAAAACTTGTTTCATTAACAAGTATTTTACTTTTTTCAAAAAATTCGTTTAATTATTGTTTACAATTAATATTTAAAAGTAAATTTTTCCTTTGGACTTTTCTTAATTACTATTCTGATTGCATTTTTCATCAAAATAAATAAAACTAATGAATTACTGCATTTTCAAACGAATGCAAAATATGAAAAAAAAGAAAAGAAATATGTGTTGCCGAGTTAAGTTTATCCATTAAAACTTTCTTTATGTCGAATAATTTTATGTAAGATGTGATTGTTCTTGTACTAATTTTAAATCCTGAATCGTTTTGAATAATGTCGTAGAAAATTTATTTGCAAATTTTATATTGCTGTATTACTTTTCTGAGCAAAGTTTAGAATTGTAATACAGCTATAAATGAGCTTTTTTTTACTTAGTGTTTTTTTTGAGAAAGTGATAATAAATAAATGTTAAAAGTGGTATTTGGTGAAAGTGCCGCATTAAAATGCTGCTTATATAATGAGCAATAATTTATAATGTGATGATCTTGATAACTACTTAGTAGACTTTCAAGAACATGAACTAGTGAAACAACTGTAATAAATATTTTGATTCTTCTTTCTGCAATGACTCCATATTTTTGCATTTCCAAAGTAAAAGGCATCCGATTTATAGAACATTAAATCGGCCAGTTGCCATTTTTCATTGGTGTTTATAAGCTTTTGTTTTAAAATATATATATAAATGCATCAAATTTTTAACTAAAAAAAATTACGAGCTTTCTTACACTCATGTTATTTTCCATAACATTTAGTTTTTTAAACGTAAAACATAAAAATTTTAAATTACTGAATACTAGCACAATACACAATCTTTTACTGAAATGGTCTAATATTTTTTGATTATGGAAGAATTAAATTAATAAATTCAATTTTATCATGTTGTCAACTTGCATCCTTAATCCACATTTAATTTCTGGTATTCAGAAATACTTTCTTTAAAAATCATGAAACTATATAATTTAAACAGTGGGTATCAATACTTCATTCAGAGAATTATAATATTTACACTTTTTCAATGGTTGTTTAGATTTACAACCTTCCAAAATAAAAGGCAGTGTACCTGTTTTTGGTATTTTTTGTTTCCGATTTGCTGCACAGTAAATTGATGAGTTACATTACTATAATTAATATTGTGTGTGGGGGGGTGTGCGTGCGTGCGCGTGCGTGTTGTGTAAATACATACAAGTTTTAGCAAAAGTAAATCTTAATGAGCTTTCTTACACATCTTAAATATCCAGTACATTCACAATACACTTTATCTTTCTGATTGGTCCCATTATCTTTTAATTATGGCAAAATTACATTATTAAATTCAATTTCATCATTTTGATAGACTTCATAGCTTGCATCCTTAATCCGTATTAAATGTTTCTGGTATTCAAAAATACCACCTTTGAAATTCATGAAACTTGATAAATATAACCAATGGATATCAATGCTTGATTCATAGAGTTGTAATTGTCTTTATATTATTTGAACAAAAACTGGAGAAATTTTCGATTTAAATGAACTAATTTATACTATTCGTGTAATTGTCTGCCTAAATCCAATTTCATTATGCATTGAAAAGCGAATCTATATTCTTTTTTCCACTGCAACTTTTTTACTGAATTAAATTCGCGATGAAATTTTCCAGAGCAAAACCATCAGTTTTTGTCTATATTCACTTTTGTCAATCATTTTTGTATCTGAAAAAATGCAAGCAACAAAAAAACCCATTTCTGAAGCCGAGAGAGAGACGATAAAAAAGAAAATTTACGATTTCAAAAGCCACTGAACTGCAAACATGGCCACTAGAAAAATCACTAAATTATTCTGTTGCCATTCGGTCTAGAAAAATAAAATAAAAAAAGCAAAGCAAACATGGAGGGAAGGAAAAGAAAATATTACAAGGGAAAACCATTTATGAAGACTTTTGTTTATATTTTGATTGAGAGGCAAAACGTTTATACTGTAAAAAAGATGAATCAAGCAAAAGAAATATTAACCCACAGTATAAACATTAAACAGGATTATATTTCGATAAATAAAACTTTCGAAAACTTGCTAATGTAGAGTCTAATCGCTTTAGTTTTAGGCACGATAGTAACTTAGTTATTTCAATGCACTTTCATTTTATCAAATGTGTACTAAAAGTAAGTGGGAAAAAACAACATGGGAATAGCTTAAGTAGGAAGTAATCCAATAATTGCAAGTCGTGTATTCATTTCCAAGGATATAAGTTTTATTTTTTTTTTCAGTACATGATCATTTCGATTAAATTATCAAGACTACGTGACGTTTGGGAGATTTGTTTTGAATGGATTTCATATTTTTAGATATTGTAAATGCTATTATAACTGCGACTGAAATAATGCGAAGGCAAAATAGAATTATTATTTAAAACCCAAAAGAAGCTCGTGACTTTTTAAAATATTTTTTTTGTTGTTGCATATTTTTAGTTTTAATTCCTACGCTTTATTTTCGTATGTTGGATAAAATTAACTTACATTTGATTCAATTATTTTTCAAATTCTTTCCCTAAGAATAAAATAAAAACCTTTTTTAATCCAAATAATTTTAATATTTGAGAAATAAAAGATCATTAGCTGTGCAAAACTCTTTCATCAAAAAACACCGTGGGCGAAAAATAATTGTAAATTTCATTAATTATGCAAATTATTTAAAATAATCCTTTATTTGAGGTAGAAAGAAAAATATTGTTTACTTTTTTATAAGCTCAAAAAAATGGAACATGATTTTTATAACAATATGTGCTATCTTAACAATCCTTGTTTTTCTCAGTGGAGTTAATTCAAATCATCATATTTTACAAGTGTTTTCTATTTTTTCGAATCCATTATTCATTATTTCAATGTAAAACAATTTCAAGAAGACATCACATTTGAACAAAATGATAACTAGACAACAAGAGATTATTGCATTAAAAATTTAAAAACTCAACTAGAAGAAATTCATTTTCCAGTTGTCTTAATTATTTCAATTAAATTATTAAGTAGTTTTAATTAAATTATTAAATTGTTTTAATTATTTCAATTAAATATAAATTGGGAATCCATTATTCCTCTATTCATTTACTTATAGAATAACATAATAATTTACAAAATTCGTAATCTCTATTACATCAGAAAGTAAGTATAAAAATGATTTTAAGATTTTACCTTATAAATTATACAATAACTCATATTACATAAGTATAAAAATGGAAAAATAAAGAAAATATATTAATATGAAAGTTATGGTCACCAGAGTTCCCATCTTCAAATTATTTTCATTTTAAATTAGCTATAATTTTCTTTCTTTTTTCAGCTTGATTCGATTTGCTACTTTCTCCGAAATATTTAATGTTGAAAAAATTAAACATAAAAATTTATATTCGAGAACCAGGCTGCATATTAATGTATATGAACATAAAAAGAAACTATTAACTAAAACTAAATCGAAATTCTGACTTTTGTTTATGTTATCATAATTCATAGAATATATTCATTCTTTTAAAAAAACAGAAAATGCTGGTAGAAATTAATGAATTACGAATGCTGCTTAAAAAATTCTAAAAAATCTTCAATTTGATCAGAAAGTGTAGCAGTGTCTATTATTTTCAAGTATTTAGTGAAAATAAAATGTGAAAATAATTTATTTCTGACTGAAATCTGTTTACTGTTATCTATAAGGATATCTTAAAAATTATTTCCTGAATATCAAAAATAGCTCCTTCTTAAAGTTAAATTCAAATACGCGCATAAGAGAAATTATATTTTTTTGACATATATCGAACTTTGGTTTAATATGGAATGCAGTTTTAGAGAGAAACAATTTAGCTTTACCTAACCTTCGACTTTGGTTACAGAATTTAAATGAATTTCTGGATATTTTTAAAAGGTTATCTACATTCCTATATTTTTAGATATAATTTTAACAATAAAAACGTAAGTAGAAAAAATATGTAAAACAAAAAAAAAAACTTAGTAAGAAACAAAAAAAATTAATAAAAAACAAATTTTCACATACTGCTTATGGGATAAAGATTAGAAAAAATAGATAATCAAAGAAACAATTTCAAGCATTGAGATTCATATTACAGGAAATGCTTTTGTAAATTTCTAAAACGGATACTTTTTCAAAGTTTTACTGATAAATTTATATGTTTTAGAAAATTAATTTAATAAAGTGTCAGTATGCTTTAATTCGTTACATCTAATTAAATTTATCCACGAATCGAGTGGATAAATTTTATTTAATTCAAATGCCTTATTGTTTCGAAACAAAGTTGTATTAAAAACTACATTGCAGTCATATTCATTAAAAAAAATCTAAATTTCCTTTAAAGAATCTAGTTGATATAATTACTTTTCAAAGATTAGGACATCTTCAATAGTCTAGTGAGTTCAGAAAAAAAATCCAGTTAATATGTAGCACTCTGAGATATGACTAACTCGCGTGAGTTTTCTTGAACTATCTTATCAAGGAATGTTGTTCTGGCTGATAAGGAATCGAAGAAGTCATCCATAAGTTATCACTTTAGACAGCATCATGTTGTTCCTATTTTTTTAAATGAACTATTCAATTATCATTATTATTATTATTATATTTGCTTGTATGAGATAATTAGTCTGAAATATGGCTCCGATATTTTGAATTTAAAATTATTTTACAGTTAATCTGTGTTAAAATAAAAATAAAAAGAAGTTATAAAAAGTATTTATAAAATAAGTTATATAATACAACATAATTAGTAAAAACATTTAATCAATACAAGCAAAAAGAAGAAAAAAACTAGGAATCCGGCCAGAAGACTTTCTCAAGAGTGTCTCTCAGGCAGGGATTCAAACAAGGGATTTTTTTTTTGGGAGGGATCAAACTTTGTCCAACAATATTGACCCCTCGTGACTTGAAACTCCCTTGAAATAGAGGCGGTAGAGAAAGCCTAGTTTTCATAGAAAGGAAACAATATGTTTCAATTTCTGATTTAAGTGAAATTAATATAACACAACACAAATTATAAAAGATCGTTCGCAAACCAAATCCAATAAAACAAAAAGGAAACTCAAAGACCTCAACTTTAGAGGATTTTTCAGGTCACGAGGGCTCAATATTGTTGGACGAAAGTTAGATCCCTCACAAAAAGAATACCTTGCTCGAGTCCCTGCCTATGGGTGACCCTTGAGAAAGGCTTCAGGCCTAATTTATAATTTCTATTTTATATACATATTTTTCCTTTTGATTATATTGACTTGAGGTTTTAACTAATTTGGTTAAAATCATTTGTGCTTTAGTAGTAACAACATTAGCTCTCTCTAAATATAATTGCATTCTTTTTCGTCCGATTCAAAAATATTTTTTTTAGTTTGAATCCGAAGCATTTTTAATTTGAAATTTTATAATGTTTATATTTTTGATTTTCTTATATACAACAAGATTTACTTAAAATAATAAAGGATAGTTATATACTTAATACGTTGGGTCACAAATTAATGAACAATAAAGCTTAAGTTTTCTCTAATGTTAAAAAATAAATTTTTTCCTAAGTATGTAATTTAAAAATTCACTTTTAATAATATAATTTTTAATAATAAGTTTTGTTTTATGAAACATAAAAACAAAACATCAATTTGTAAGATTTGGTATTACGTGATTTATTAAATAAGTATCTTAAATAAAAGATTTTCCATGAGAATGAAGTAATTTAATTATAAATTACATTTTTTAATAGTTTAAAAGTATTTTTTTTTAATCTCAAATAAGTAGTTTTCCTTTTAATCTATATATATACCCAGAAATACATTTTTGTTGATATAACAAAAAAATGAAATGGTATATGGTAAGTTTTTTTTAATATTTAAAAGTAATGTCCGTTTCCTTACCAATCACTATTCTAACCATCTAATCATGTCCCCAAAAGTTTGTTATCTTAGATGCTAAAATATGGCAAAAAAGTATTTTAGAATTTCTATACAAATTAGGGATATTATTAAACATATCAAGAAAGGTTTTCTTTTATTATTGAACATTATTCTTAAGTCAATCTAAATTAATTGAACCTAATGAATAAATATTGAATTGACTTTATAGTTTTAAATAGCCTTTTTTGTCATTTTCACGCAGAATAGTTAAATACAATGTTCATCTTTAAAGAATATATTCGTATCATAGAATATCAAAAAAGATTCTTCTTTACGATTGAACATTATTCTTAAGTCAAGCTAAATTGATTGAATTTAACGAATAAATTTATAATTGACTTTATATTTTGAAATCGCATTTATTGTCATTTTCACGTAGAATAGTTTAAAAAATGGGAATCTTTAAAGAGTGGAAAATATTTAACACAACTGATCACTTTCCTTTTTATACAGAAAAACTTTTAAAATTCATATTACTTTGTCACTTTTCATTTTTAAAATAGTCATATCAAAATTTTTAAGGAACTAATGACGGCTTTTTAATAATATGAAAGCAGAACGCTACTAAATTGCTAAGTACACCGTAATAACAATCCTTCAAAAGATATAGTACTTGCTATGGTCGTGTTTAAGAAAAGACAGTAAAAAAATTGCTGGTAGCTTAAATTAAGTTTATTCTAATTTCTCGACTTACTTTCGCTGAGAAGTTTCAAAACCTACTCTTTACTGTTGCGTGATTTCAAACTTCTAGCATTTAACTTTCCTTTGCAGCCGTCACGTATGGAGAAAATGTTGTTTTCCATGAAAACCTTCTCTTGATGTGAAAAATACACTCCGCTGATTAAAAAGTAAATGTCTTTCTGAATTCTCTTAAACACAGTTGCAGTTAAAATTGTCTCTGCGTAAATTTTTAATTACTCGGGAGGAAATTTAAACGCTGGGTAATAAATGAATCGGAAAAGGAAACAAATTATTAACCAGATGAATCAAAAAATAATCTTAATATTTAACATTATGTAGTTGGTAGGTAAAAAAATAATTTCTTTTTTTAAAGTTTTAATTATGGTTTACAAATTTTGAAAAACATAAAAATTCAATCAGTTGCTGAAAATGTTTTAATGGGCATATGATAAAAAATTTCTCCATTTTAAAATATTTTTATTAATATTCGTATTCAGATTATTATTTAATTTGTTTTCTATCTAAAAAGATCTAGAAGTAATCTATCTATTCGTTTTGTTCTTACATATAGAATATTTTTAAATGATTCATTATCTAATAGTTTTTCAATATTTATCTAACGATGAACAATAATTAGCAATAAAACATTTTCTCTTATCACAGAATAATTATTTTTAAAAAGATCTTTGG
Source organism: Argiope argentata (assembly GCA_026289955.1). NCBI lineage: Eukaryota > Metazoa > Arthropoda > Arachnida > Araneae > Araneidae > Argiope > Argiope argentata. The sequence goes on along the minus strand of JAOUZG010032119.1, from coordinate 3,060,169 downwards.
GGAAAAATCGCCCTATAAATTTACATAGGGCTAAATATAAAAAAGAGAGGATTTTGTTTCCAGCCAGATGATATAGTAAGGTGTTTCTTTTAAAAATTTTTATTTACAAATAAATGGTAAGTTATTCTTTTATGCAATTTATTTACAAATTAATGATTTTTAATCAAAGTTTCATTCCTGAATAATTATTTCATATAAAACATCCTTAGCTAAAATTAATGTATCTAAATTAAAAATATATGTACCCTTTTATTTTTTAAATTACAATTTTTAGATGTGTGTTTTTAAGAGTAGGCATTGACAGAAACTGTATAGTTACTGGAGACTCGCAACAAAAACTTTCAAATTCCAAAATTTATACTGCCAATATAAAATCATCTGATATTATTATTGAGATATATATCAACCTAGCGATATAATTTTTAAAATGTGCATTTTCTCATTTTTAACAACTACTAATTTTTCATAACAAAAAGTAAATAAATATTATTCTTATAATATCGTTATACTAACATAGTCTTGAAAAAAGAACTATAATTTTTAAGTAGCAATTATAGTTTTTAGAAATGAGTTCGAACATTTGCATCTGTTAAAAAGTACAAATAAATTTGTATGATACTTTTCTAAATTAATGTGCTAATTAATTTTTTCTGAAAATTTTAGATTAAAAGTAAGGAATTAAGATATATTTTTATATTTTACATACTTTCATTTTTCAGTTTAAAATCAATTTGAATTCTAAGATTTTATTTATTTTAACTACATAGATCAAATACTATTGGGGTTTTTATATCGAAATTTATTTCAAGAAACAAAATTTTGCTCACATATTTTTGCTCACAGAATATCGCAATTGCATTAATTGTTTAATAGTTTTAATTTTTTACATTTTCATTGCTTGGATATTAATCCTTTCAGCCCTGAATTTTTAAAATGGGGAATAAAAAAATTGAAGAAAATTAATGATACGGTTCACCAAGAAAACATTCACATTTAACATCATCTCATTTTAACCCTCAGGTATAGGAACAAGGAAGACGTGTCAAATGCCACTTTCAGGTTTGAAAAGAAAAGAAAATTAAGAATTTAAAATATTGTTGCAGCAAATGCCATCGCCGAAAGAGTTACCAGGGGCGAAAGGGTTAAGTAACATACTAAAATCATTATGAAAATTCGGATTCTTCAGAGTAATTAAAGGAAATAATCTGCATTTTTGAAATTTTTTGTAATAATTTATCTATATTTTTATTTATTTATTTCTTTACTTAGTTCAAATTTAATTTTAGAACAAAAATCTCATAAATCTCATAATATTGGATTTACATTCAAGAACTTATTATATCCTATATGTGGATTATCTCAAGCAATTGCAACCTATTAATAATATCACCCCAAATCAAATTACAGAAACTGAAACAATTTCCTAAATAATTAAGCAAATCAAGATATTCATCCTCAGTAATCGCGCTGTTGCCACTCGGGTAATTTACAGTCACGATATCATCTGGTTCTTAAATAATATACTAACATCATTATCAAGATTCAGATTTATATTCAAGAACCTGTCATTTCTTACAGTAACATCACCCCAAATCAAATCACAAAACTGAAACAACTACCTAAATCGGTAATTAAGCAAATCAAGATATTCATCCCCAGTGTTCGCACAAGCATCACTCGGGTAACTTACAGTCACGATATCATTGTCTGAATTGTGTCTTATTTCAGACTATTTTTGTTCCAGCTGTAAGACCATTCCACCCACCAAAAAAATATGGGTATTCTTGACATGGCCTCCATTAGCCAAAGAAAGCTGAGAGTCGAGACCTTCTTTTACTTTCAAAGGACCATTGTTTCTCTAGTAGCCATTGTAAAATAAAGCCCGTCGAGTTACCTTTGTTAAGAATGAGGGCAGAGCGAAGAGTGACATATAGTGGGCGTGGTCTAAAAAGACATGATTGAGCACATACAGGGGATTCTTTATGTCTTACTCAATTCTTAGTATGATAATCAATACAAGCCCTGTCTTCTAGTCACCATGTAATGGAAAAACCGTGGATTCAATTTAATTTTTTTTTTGTTTAATCTTAGGATGGCAATGAAAGTTTCTGCATAATTGTGTTCGTGCTTACTAAGAAAATACTTTTTCCCGTTCATCTTTTTAGATCCGAAAATCTATATTCTCCTCTTTTTTTTCAAAATCATAAGGGACAATCAATATTATTTTAGATGTTAGGTAAACGAAAACTATTTTTTTTATTTCCCTCTTACAAGCTTTTTTTTCTTCTGAATTTTATTTTCAGAACATAGGAATAAATTAAAATAGTCATGAGGAAATATATAGAGAGTGTATTTTTTTAAGCAATCTTACATGAAAAAAAAATGTCTTGTAAAAGAAAATCCAAAAGTTTTTTGGGGAAAAAATCATGAGTTAGTGTACAGTCAATCAGAAAATTTTAAAAAAATGAAGTAAGAAGTCTTTAATTTTGTTATATGTCAATAATTTAAATTTTAAATTTGTTGTAAAAAATCACATGAATACATTTATTTTCTATTTTTTCCCTTCTAAGTATTATCCTTTAAATATACTTTTCGTAAGATTAAATAACAATTTCCTCATTAAATGTTTAAGTATTGGAAAAAACTGCATAACTAGATTGGCATTATTTAATTTTATACTGGTGAAACTTTTAAACTAATATATATATATTACATTAATCTCTTCGTAAAATACACATTTTTTTAAATCTTTCACTAAATTTATATCAATGGAACTCTTCATTATATGAAATATTCTCATGTTCAAAGTAAATTTTTAACTTCAATAAAAAGATCTTTAAAAATTTCAATTTATAATTTATGAATAAATGAAATACTGACAATATTACTGACAATATTAATATTAAGTAAAAATAGATAGATGTAAGTAAGAAGAGGATTTCTAACTGCAATTATTTTAGAATTACAAAACTCAGATAATTTTTAGAAATATTATCATTCTCGATTTAATTTATCAAAAATGAATCGTTATTACAGTTTGGTAAAAGATGAAGAAAACCTAGATAATTGAATTACATAGAAAGGGGCAATCTTTTTAAAGAAAATTAAAAGGAAGTTCAATTTATGTTTGAAAATTTTAACGAGTAATTTTAGTTAAATTTACTGTAGTTCATTATTATGTGAGGATTAGGGAGAGATAAAAGGATAAAAAAAATTATTAATATTTCAAAAAAGCCGAAACTTAGTCATAAAAGGATCAAGAAAAATATCCGGATAAAGGGAATTCATTAGGATATAATTTTGCAAATGTTTCTACAGAAACGAAAATGTTGGAAAAGAAAGAAAAAAATTGAGCTTAAATTATATATTTTGTGTTAAGGAATTTTTATTAATTGTTGTCATTGCTTTTTAAAATGGGAATCATATTTAAGGGATTAATTACTACTACATATTCTAATGTATTAAGTGGTTATTCTCTTCTAAATTATGTTTTAAATTAAGAAAGAATTTCTAAAAATCTAACTATTTACGAAGTATTCTACTTGCAATTTTTTAATACCTAATATTTTATACATTAACATAAATCAGAACAACCTGAAATATTTAATTTTGTTGTAAAAATCAAAAACGTTTTTACGATTCGGGGCAAAATTCAAAATTTTGAATTATTCCTTTTAGAAAATTATCAAATAATATATCCACTATATATTATAAAATTTATTTTTTAAATAACTTCCCTTAATAAATTTCTAAGGAACCCAAAATATCAAAAGAACAAAATAAAGCAGAATTTGAAGTTCAAACATTAACATTTTGTTATCTCTGAAATAACAGAAATCTCTCAATTCTGAAGAAAAACATATCTTAAAGGAAACATCCATCATTCAAGTTGATACTTAAAGCTAAATTGTTCAAAAGATTGCAATTTTATTCGTGAATATAATATAGAAATATTCTATTGCCAATCTGTTTCTAATAATAAGGAAAGTGAAATAAGGGAAAGTCACGGTAATAATTCATCCATTTTATAACTTTCTTCAAAGTCGTGGAGTTAAGCATCGCCATTCATAATTTATTAAACAAATTATTAAACCACTATTATCATTGTATTTCTTTACATAATCATTATTTATTCTTACAGTTTGACTAATGGAATTATAGCCTTTTATAGCCTTTAAAATAACCTTTTTTAAAGTATATTTTATTATTATAACCTCAAATAAAGCTGTAAAATATTTATTGTTTATTGTTCAAAGCCCAATGCACTTGAGTTACTTATCCGTAAATAAAAACGACAGACACAAAAAATAATGTCAGTTGTGAAAAATGTCTTTGTGTAGAAGAATTGATGCTTGATCAACCGAAAATGTGCACTGTACATGGAAAAAAGGTAATTAATAATGCACACGTACTATCCATGCATATTTAAATGACTCAATACGCCTCGAAAACGCAGGGAACTTAAGAAGGAGCAACGCACACGTTAATTTGCGTGAGCCTGGGCGTTTAACTTACGGAAAAGCGTGTCATTCCCTGCTAAAACATTCTTTTTTTACTTTTTTCGCGTGATGGTAACACTTAGCAGAGGTGGTTGTCGAGCTTTTCAGGTGCAGTGATATTCAACTTTTCTCAGCGAAAAAGTCGCCGAAAGTTGTTGACTGCTTTTTAGAGTTCCTGCAGAGTCGCGTGTGCGTAGGGTCTCGCATTACGTGGTGAAATTCATTAAGTTCCACTCACATGTTCCGGTCTTATCTTTCAGAATAGTTTCTGTAGTTTGGAAAATTTATCCAAGCATGTATTTTCAAAAATGAATTTAACATCTGGTTAAAGTTATGTGAAGTTAAAATTTGTCCGAGAAGTCAAGATTTTTTTAAAGAAAATTAAAACAACTGTAAGTTAATGTAGCAGGGAGTTGAAATTGCATTTTTTTAAAATTAAAGTTTATAGAGGTGCAATGATAGTATTTGTTTAAAGTAAATGCTGATTTAACATTCATATATGTGTATTTTTTTCGTTTAGTTTTCGTTTAATTTTATAATATGTTTTTGTTTTATAATATACAAATTTCATAGGAACTTTATCTTGGCATTCCTTGATAACATCTAGATAAATTTAAATTGGTTTCTCATAAAAAATTAAATAGATTATATACAAATGATACTAAAACAATTAATTCGATTCCTACTTAGGTCAACAAAGAAAAATTTTATTTTAGTTACTTTCTTTTGAAATATTAAAATTATTGTAAATAATTTATCAAAAAAATTATACCTGTCTAAAATCAAATCGTCCGTATCAATTAAAAATAACTCAAAACACATTGTGCATGCATAAAGTTTCAACATCAATTGAGGAAAGGCGAATATATGAACTTTTTAAGAAAGTTAGAGTAACGCAATACAGATTAGAATTTTTTAATTTCCTTTATTCTGTTTCATTTTAATTCAAAAGTAGTTCAAAATGAACCGGAAAAATCAATAAATTAATAATGCTTAATTTTAAATGCATCAAACACTAATAAAATATACAGAATCGCTTGAAATAATCGGTCGAAAACATATTAGGCCTAACTTATTAGTGTGGGGGGAAAACAAGCTGAAAACTTACTCATTTGACGGAGAAAAATGAAGAATTTTGGCGGGAAAAATAGTTTTTAATTAACAAAAAATTAACCAAATTAATTAATATTTATATTTCAAAATAAAGTATTAATATTTCAGAATCAATATTTCAAAATAAAGTATTAACATCAAGTGCCATCCACTACAAGTATAAAAAATGTATTTGAGCTTGAATGGATGTATAAAAAGTATTTTATTAATGATTGAAAATTTTAGATGTATTCAGGTACTACTGAACTGTATTCGTTCAACATTTGAACGATTCCGAATTAATTTGATATTGTGCCAGGCAGCCTAGAAAAATCTGATATGCAGCATTGAGGCAGTGAAAGTGTTTCATGAACATAATCAATTTTTCGGCTAGAATGGCATCGATTAATAATCGAATCACCTTATTCATTGTTGATCATAATAAATTGTATTAATCTAATACAAAATATTATATCGATATAGTCTAATTTATTTCCCTGACTTAGTGAAGCCATAAACTTGCATAAGGGCTGTTTTTTTTATTTTAAATAAATGCATTTCTTCGCAGAGCAATTACTGCCTTTTAACAGCCAAAAAGGTACCGGTACAACTGAACTATTCCTGCCTTTATCTATATTATATCACAAAAGTCTTTACTTTCCTCTTCTCATCTTATGAAATCAAGGACAGTACCAAAGTTGGTAACACATTGTCACCAATACATCCTCAGAAAAAGCAAATCCTCAAATTTGAATCGGATTCATATAACTATTAATTATCAGTCTCGTTACGCTTGTAAGAACTCACAGACACTAGTATCTGGTTACATTTTGAAGGGAAAAGAAACGACTCCTAGTTGTACAAAAGTTTCGTCTATAACGAAGAGTTAATATTAACTTGTACCTGATGCATCAAAACTATAAATCATTCAGCTTTAAAACAAGTCAGGAACTTAAGAAATGTACTTAATGTAATACTGTTCTTAGTAATGTAGTACTAATGTACTGTATTGTTTTGATCTCCTTTTTGAAACAGATTTATAGAAGGGAAAATACGGACCCAATTCATTATGAATATTTGACACTGTTGTATTAATATTAAGATTGTAATTATTACTAAGCAAGTTGGATAAAAGTGATTATATAATCAAAGGTAAGTTCAAAATGTTTAATACTGTAGAACATTATTTATAATTTTTTTATTTAATTATGAGCTTTGAATTTAAATATTAACTTCATATTGTTAACGAAGGCATTTTTCTTACTGCAATAAATGCAACCAATGAGAAAAAAAAATTAAAATCCAATCATCTCAAAGAAAAAGTTGTTAATTACTTTTTTAGAATTTCAAAATTTTAGTTTCACATGTAAATGCAATCTCGAATTACTCTAGAAATTCATTAAGTCCAACTCATATGTTCCTGTCTAGTCGACCCCCCAAAAAACTTCTTTAATTTTAGAAATTTAGTCACGTCCATGATTTTCAAAAAAGGATTTGAGTTAAGTTAATTTGCCATGCGAATTCTAAATTAAAAGCCTTTGAACGAAGAGTTAAATAATACATGAAGAAGCTGAAACAACTTATGTTGCTGTCAGTTAAAATTCCACTTTTGTAAATAAGAGATTGCGTAAGTGCAAATATAGTTAAGTAAGGTAAAATGTTAATTTAACAGCAAACATATGCCGCTTTAATTATATTTACAGCTTTAAAATGCTTTTAAGAAGCAATGGCACTTGTTTTAACGTATTACCGTGAATACTAACTACTGATCTAGAACTAATTTACTCGAACTTTCAATGAAACTATTCATAATTAACATTTAACACGAATTTTGATTAAATTATATCGGAATTTTTTTGTGTTTATTTAAAAATAAAACTGAAAATACAACTTAAAGCTTGTATTTGTGCAAATTTAGTTTTTAATACTTACAATTGATGTTTTGTTTCCTAATTTATCGAAAAGAAAATCCAGCGATGGAAACGATCCAAAATACGATGAGAAAAAATAGCAACAACAATTAAAACGATTCTAAATGCAATGAGGGAAAAAAAGGATTCAAAATACAATGAGAAAAAACACGATTCAAACTATTAGAAAACGATTCAAAATACAATGATAATATAAAAGGTGATTCAAAATGCAATGAGAACATAAAAGTTGATTCAAAAGGTAATGAGAATATAAAAGTTGATACAAAAGGCAATGGGAATATAAAAGGTGATTCAAAAGGCAATGAGGAATAAGAAAGATACAAAATGCATTGAGGTAAAAAGTGGTTCAAAATGCAAAGAAGAAATTAAAAATACAATGTGGAAAAAAATTTAAAATGCAATAGGAAACAAAACCTATTCAAAATGTTTAAAAAAACGGTTCAAAATGAAAAAAGAAAAAAAAACTATTCAAGATGCAATACAAAATTTTATGGCTAATTCAATTGGTGAGCAATAGTACTTTTCAGATTCTCACTAAATTCAAAAAATATTTTTTTCTAAAAGTCTCAGAAAATGCCCTTTTTGCAGTTTATCTACATACAGATGCATATTGAAAACATAAAACTAAAAGGTTGTTAAGTTACGAGTTCTTTTAGAGAGCGTGGCTGTCAAAATTTCAAGTAAGTGATTTATCGAAACGCAGAGAGCGGTAGAAAAAAATTTGTAGAAAGTTTTTCAGAATATTTCAATTTAGATTGAATAGTAGGATCTTGTATAATGCATTCAATTAATAAACACTCTTTTAAATGACTCATCTTTATCATTTATATCGCTCCTTTAGCTAACACATTTATTTCTCAAAATAAATAAATGAAAAAAAGTTAATTTTAAATTATTCAACTTTCGAATGTCGAATTAAAAGGCCCCTCAGGAATAGAGGACGGTGCTGTGAAAAAAAAGGATAATCAAAGCAAATTTATGATACTTGTTTTCAAAATTGCATCTTTTATTAATTACAGATTATTTAGGTACAAATACAGTTAAGAGAGGTAAAATATTAATTTAGCTCCCAAATATACAGTTTTTTGAATCAGTGCCTCTTTTAAACATCAATTTATTAACACTGATAGTATTTTAAAGCTAAAATTTTCTTTTTAATGCAATTTAGGATTGCATTTACTCTTACCTTTTTTATGCCCTTAAGAAATGTACCTAAGTTTAATCTGAAAAGATTTAAAAGTGTTATTAAATATAATTACAAACAGTTAATATTTGTTATGTTTTAACCTGAAAAAAAGTACTTATCCATTTAATTATCAATTACTTTATGTTAATGTAGTTGATTTGTTCAATAAGTTTGAAACTTTTTTTTGCTGTTATATTCCCAAAGTTCTATAAAAAATTTTACTATTTATATAAATTAATAACGTAGCATCTTTCTTTTTTTAATTAGCTACTGTATGATTTTGTCTGAAACAGCACTTTCTTTAAAAGGAAATTATATAAAAAAATTCTGTATTTGAGAAATACAAAATAGTATCACATGAAATAGTTACTAAATCTAGTTGGGATCTGAGTTGACAGAAATTTATGAAATTACCGTATTTCAACACATTAAATGCATAAAGATCAAAACTCAAACCTTATTTGGATTTTTTTAAAGTAATTACTTTAAAATAAAAATCCAGAAAAATAGTTTATGAAAACTGTGTATAATCTACGAAATAATACAAATTTTCAAAGGGACAGTGGATTTTGAAATGAGCAAAAGTTGATTAAAGCTTGCAATTAATTTTATCTCTTCATAACCAAAATATATGTGTATATTCAATTAAAATAGTGTTATAAAATGTATTACCCAATGAAATAAATATATGAAGGGTTAAAAGAGAAAAAAACGCAAATTAATGACTTTTCTCTATCTGTTATCGTAATAATATTTAAATATTTTTAAAACGTCCCGCGTCTTAATTTTTGAAGAAATTAAATGCAATTGATAATAAAAATTTCGGCTAAACATTAAAAGAAAATTGAGTATTCATTTTATATTTCGAGTTCATTTTAGATTCAATTTTACTTTAGAAAAACATAAAATTCCTGTAAAAATTCAGTAAGTGTGCCTAAATGTTTGTCTAAAAAGTACCGTTTAATTGAAATTAAGAGAGAATACGTATTTTATTTCAAATAAATTTAAATTATGTAATAAGAAAAAAATAATAGAAAAAATTAAAAATTAAAACGCCGGATATGTTTAAATTTTTATGAATATATATATACACTGAAATGACAAAAGTCATGTGATAGCAATATGCAAATATACAGATGACAGTAGTATCACAGGGAAAAAGTATAAACGCGCAGTTCGTTTTCCAGAGCTTTCATTTGTGTTCAAGTTATTCATGTGAACAGGTTTTTCATGATTTATGGCGGCACGACAAGAATTAACAGACTTTGAACGTGGAATGTTAGGTGGAGCTAGACGCATGGGTCATTCCATTGCGGATATCGTTAGTGAATTCAACATTCTGAGATCCACAGTATTAAGAGTGTGCCGAGAGTATGAAATTGCAGGCATTCCATCCCATCATGGACAGCGTAGTGGGCGACCACCTGCACTTAACGACCGAGACCGCCGACGTCTGTGTAGAATGGTCAATGTTAATAGACACGCAGCACTTCGTCAAATAACTGCAGGAATCAATGTGGGAAGTACGAGGGACGCGTCCGATAGGACTGTGCGGCGAAATTTGTCTTCCTTGGGCTATGACAGCAGAAGATGTCTCGAGTGCCTTTACTAACAGCACGACATTGCCAGCAGTGATACTCCTGGGCTCGTGAGCATATCGACTGGTCCCTAGACCAGTGGAAAACCATGGCGTGGTCAGATGAGTCACGATTTCAGTTGTCACGAGCTGATGGTATTCTAGAGTGGCTCAGACCCCACGAAGCCATGGACCTAAACTGTCAGCAAGGCACTGTTCAAGCTGATGGTGGCTGCATAATGGTGTGGGCTGTTTTTACATGGCATGGACTCGGTCCTCTGGTGCAAAGGACCGAGTCCATGCCTGATCTGAACCGATCATTGACTGGAAATGGTTATGTTCAGCTGCTTGCAGATCATTTGCAGCCATTCATGGACTTCACGTACCCACACAACGATGGGATTTTTATGGATGACAATGCGACATGTCACCGGGCCAGAACTGTTCGCGATTCCGGACAATTCCAGCGAATGATATGGCCACATAGATCGCTTGATATGAATCCCATCGAGCATTTATGGGACATCATCGAAAGGTCCGTTCGTGTCCAAACTCTTGTACCATCCACACTTTCACAATTATGAACGTCTATATACACAGCATGGCTTAATATTCCTGCAGAGGACTTCCAACGACTTGTGGACTCCATGACACGTCAAGTTGTTGCACTTCACTGGTCAAAAGGAGGACCGACACGATATTAACAGTCATCCCATAATTTTTGTCACTTCAGTGTATATAATTTAGTAATATATTTTTTTGTTTTAAAATGCATTTTTTTAATTGACGTATTTATATTTTAATGCATGTGCATAAAAAATTCATAGCTTTGTATACGTAATTCCCGAAAGTGTCTAATAGAGAATGCCTCTTTAAAATAATGCCTCTTTAAAATAATAAATAATGCCTCTTTAAAATATGTTATTAAAATTTATATTAATATATAGCTTTCACCCATGACTTCGTACGCATTGAAAAGCACACAACTAACCTAAAAACTCCTACTTTACAGTGTGTACTTGAAATAAAGCAAACACTGAAAATCATGTACATATTTCTTTAAAATCAATTCAGGTCTATTTTATTAATCGATCGAGATTGAGATAGCTACAGCAGTATTATACACTTTTTTTAAACTTTAAATTAAAATGAAAACACAGTTGTCAACAATTACAACACACTGCTTATGCGTGAAATTTCAACGTCAATTGGGGCAACACAAATGCGTGAATTTCCTATGCCAGTTTGGGTAACACGATACAGATTAGAAATTTTTAATTTCCTTTATTCTGTTTTATATTACCTAAAAAGTACTTCAAAATGATTAATCAAAAATGTTTAGTTTTAAATGCCTCAAACGCAAAGAAAATAAACAATTGTTTGAAATAATCAGTCAAAAACATGTTAGGCCAAACCTCATCAGAGTGGTAAAGAAACAAACTGGTCTTAATCATTTGGTGGTTGGGAAATGAGGATTTTTGATGGGAAAGTGAAAAAAGTATCATTTTTACAATTTTCGTCACAATTTATTCCCCTTCTGTCTATAAGAACCTTTCTCGTGCCTTAACAAATATATATATAAAAAATAGCCAAATTGGCTATTGCCAAAAATAGCCAAATTGGTTCTCGAGGTTTACGCTTAGCTACACATTTGGCTATTAATTTTTATTTATATAGATAACAGCTAGTTTGAAGGAAAATTCCTAACTGGACTCTAGATATAATTGTTTCTTTCGCATTAGAAAGATATCCAAATACTTCACTAATAAAAATACCTCATTAAAACATTTGGTAGTTTTCAAGCCAAGTGATTATTTAACTGCTCGAGAGAACATGATTTTGAAAAGTAAAGGTTTGTTCTTGGAAGTTCTGGCTGATTTCTGCTTCTGCTCCGTTAGCAGCCGACTCCCGGAAACAAATCAAAGGCCAAAATAATAATACATCTGCGAATGTTGTTGACAGAATGTTCACCGGGCATCTTTGAGAAGTTTCCACTCTAATGAAAACTGGTAGACGCCCTGTCAATAACGGCTGGTTCGAAATCCAGTCCATCGCCCGGTTGCGCCGAAGGTCAACATGTGCTCGGCTCGTACGCTTACAACAGCTGGATTTTAAATTGCGTTTTATCTCCTTTCTCGAATGTTACGGCTGTATATTTGGCGATATTTTGGCATAGAAACATCTTTACGGCTGCTTTCTTTGGCGAAAATAATAGTATGAGGCCTCCAAGAGAATGGGGAGTTTTCCTTACACATAATAAAGAAATAAATGTAAACAGAGTGTAATGATATTTTATAATATGACATTGGATATATATATAATTAAATATTTTCCGATCTCATGTCATTGATAAAGGATTTAAAAAACCAAAAGTAATAGCGTTTAGAAAAAAATACATTCATATGAATAAATATGCAATTAGCAATTATATTAAAAAGAATTTTATTTAATTGCATATTTTGTAAAATATAGAAAGATGAAATACTAATGTGTTATAAAAATATATTTATAGAAAGAGCGTCTGTGCCTTGGCACAGAGGTAGTGCTTCTTCCTCGTGATTTGGGAGTCTCGGGTTTGAGTCCAGGTTAGGGCATGGTTGTTCTTCTGTGTACTGTGAGGTGTGTGAATGTGCCCCCCCCCCTAAGTAAAAAAGGGTTGTGCAGGCAAATGAGATGATTGTGCCATCTTCATAAGTGCTAGAATTTAAACTTCTGCCGTCGAGTATCCACATCAGGTATCCACACCTTCAGAAGCTACTGTACCCCTCCTTTCTTTGCAAAGCAGACACGTCATCACCATCATAAAAAATAGTTTTGAAAGAAAATCCTTAACTAAATTTCAGATATAAGAAATGATTCAATTTCTGAAATTTTTGAATCTATATTAGATGCATTGGAAACTGTTTTTCTACTGAACATCAAACTTTCTAAAAATACAGAGCATTGAAATATATTTTTGCATTGAATATTTAATACGTTTTAAAGATAAATTAAAACTTAGCAATTATTTCCAAGGCTTAATATTCAAGGTTTAATTGTTTAGAATTCAGCACATAAATAATAAACACAAAAAAAATTATTTTTCATTGAAATTTTGGTTAATATTAGATTTAATGCCTACCATTTTTCTAACTTGCATCAGATTATAAATACTCATGTAACTATTTTACGCATTTGAAACTGAAATTTTAAATTTTTAACATTTATATATTAAAAATATTATTATTATTTTTATTTGGCTCATAGCAACACATTTAAACCTACTCATGAATATTCATTACCATCATCACAGATAAATGAGGAAGGATTATCTTGACAGACTACTCATCAGAGGATATAAAAAACACGTGGAAAAACATTCAACTTACAGGACTTAACTTTTAATTTTCCACGGCGTCAAAGATTTTTTTTTCATTTGAAGACATGTCTCTATTAAAGAATATTCATTCTTAATTAATTCATTTGATGTTAAAGATTAAAACTGGGAAGTAATCTGTCTTACATTTGCAGAAATCTTCAGATGTATTAAGTTTCTTAACTCAAATTATTAAATAAATGTTTTTTTACTACTTTAAAGGAACTAATGACCTCTTTTCAACTTGTTATGAATAATGGAACGTTTTGTTTTGGCAGCTTTTAATGGAAGATGAAGAATTTTTAACATGAGTAGAAAAAAAGATTTATACTTCCTATGAATTTGAAATTTTTTAGCATTATTGACAGATTTAATTTGGAAGATTACACAGATTATTAAGATGGAATAAATTATATAACTAAAATTCATGTAATGTAGAATTTCTGAGATATTTCAATTGAAAATCAGTCTTTAGAATCCTATCTAAAATTCCCCAACTTTAAAATAAAATAAATGGACCAAATAAAATAAGTAAAATTGTTGTATTGAGTTTAATAAAATGTGTTTTTGAATTCGTATTACAATTCGAATTAATAATTGGGCTGAGTTAAAATTAAAATCAAAATTATACATTGCAATATATTTTAGTATTGCTTTTTAAATGCTAATAATTTGATTCTTACTGTCCTTTCTTTAGATATATTTTACTTTATTGCGAAATGAAAATAATTAATTTCTTTTTTTTAAATTTGATTGTGAAATTTCAAATAAAAAATCCTTGCAGGTAACTTTTTAAAATCTTAATTCAAAAATAAAAGTGTTTATTAGTGCCATATAATTTATCAGAAATTAATGTCAAATTTTTGTAATGAATTACAAATGTAGTTAATATGTTTTAAAAAATTCTAATGAATCTCCTTATGGCGATTTTCAAAGCTCATTTGTATAATAATAATAATAATGGAAATCATGTTATCAATTTTCATCACATATAATGAGATGTGTGTGTATGTAAAATAGGAAAAAAATGAAGATGTGCAAAAATTTATCATAAATTAATAATTTTCTTTAAAAAAATACTATGATATTTTTTTTACTTCTTTCATTTAGATACATTTTCTATAATTGCTAAAGAATCTATATTTAAAGATAAAATACATTTCAAATTTATTCCATTAATAAAATTAGATTTTTCTTTATTTTAGCTTCGCGTTTATTGAAATAAAGACGCATTTACATACTAATTAAACTAGAAAATAGTGAATTTCAAAAAAATTCAATAAATATAAATATTTATAGCAAAATAAATAACTCTATTGAATTAATAAAAAGAAGTTTAGAAGATAAAACATATTAAATAGAAAAAAAATGTCTTTCTGTATAGATATCCATTAAGAAAATGTTTACAGTAGCAGGAATAGAAAAACTAATAATTAAATTCATAACGTTGGTAATGCGATACTTCGAAAATATTTCGGAAATAATTATGCGTCAAATTATATTCTTTGATGATGATGATAAGATGCATTGAATTAGCGAACGAAGGATAAAAATGCCAATAATTTAATTTATTTCAAAATTTAATCTGTTTACAGATTTTCTTTTTTAATTATTTCAGGTGATTTTAAGAAATTATTTTCGTTGAAAATGATTAATTCTTTAGAGAATTCAATGAAGCCAAAATATGTTTTTTAAAAAATTTAGCTTAAAAAGAATTATGCAAATATCCGTATCTGTCTTTTACTGTATCTCTTCACTTTTATATATAGAACAAAAGCTACGCTTATCGAATATTCCTCAAGTGCTGCATGAAAGAATCCTAGAGACGAATAATAAATAAAAAGTTATAACGTGTGCTAGACATTTCTTTTTAAATTTTCAAATCTTTCAGTTTTCATTTATAATAATCATATTGGCTGAAAGGCTTTTGTTTAACTGAATTTTATTGGAAAAGACATACTTTATCAAAATAAAATCGTGAGAGATTTTTTATGAGAGCATTCAGATTAATGGATTTTTCTATATTCAATTATTTTCATTTTCTTTTGTTTAATGTAAACATGTTTCAGTTTATCTTAATGAAAATTTTGTTGTATCTATTTTTAACATTTTCCAGAAAACTACAAAAAAATTAAAGAATAGGGGTGTGTTATTATTGTGCTGTTTAGATATATTGAATTCTCTATTATATTATCTTTAATTTTTTTAAAACATTACAAATTTAAATTGATTGCATTTTGTTAACTAGATCAAAACTACTATGATATTACAAAAAAAATAATTTAAATTCAATATAAAATGGCGAATTTTAAGTACTATTTATCGGTTTCAGCATTTCTCAATTCTATGAATCTCAATAATTCAATATTCTGTGAATTTGAAAAATTGTTTTTAAATATTTCTTGAAAGCTTGACTCATAAGTGATTACGACAGAGATGATATGCAATAAGAATCTACTGATGAACTCATAGTCAATAAGTTTAGACATAGACATAAGATTTCTTCCAATAAAGAAGTGTATTCAAAAACATTGATAAATGAGCTGACCGTTTTATTATTAAATTTATCCCTATTATTGCCTCTTGAAATTTAAAAAACAATCAAACAAGTAATTGGGGACATGATTTTAAAAAAAAATTATAAGATAGGAGAAGAAAATAAATTACATAAATCTCTAAAGCTCTTTTTATCATTAGAAAATTTTAGTAGAATATTTTTTAAATCAGTTGCAAATTAATGTTCAGTTTAATTATACTAACGCACTTAACACAATTTTGAACCCCAAGTGGTTAACGGGGATGAAACTGAATTCACATGAATCCTTCAAAACTTCTAGTGTCCTGGCATAGGATATCACGTGCTCCTATGGATATGGACGTCCCGAGTCCCTGTTTCGGACATGGTTGTTCTTCTATGTTTTAACCTGTAAGATGTGTGAATGTACTTCCCTGTAAAAAGGGGTTGTGCAAGTGAATGTGACGAGTGAGTAGCAAAAGTCGTACTCTTGGCCTTAGTTGGCGCTACTACAAATCAAGAGAAGCTGATTAGGCTTAAATTGCTAACTACCTCAGCACACTTGTTCTGGAAAATGTAATAAGAAACAATAACAAACAATAACCTCTTTCAAAACTTCTTCTTAATGCCAATGGGAGAACATTTGCTCCAAGAAGTCAGATTTAACGAGCATCAAAATTAATATACTTAAGAATATGGTTTACATAACCTTAAGATGTATGTAAAAATGCTTTGTAATCTCATAATAAACATCTGTTGCTACACCATTTGATCTTCTTGTTCAAAATCCAATTCTGTTGAAAATTCTTTGTATATATGTTACCTGTGCATTTTAAAAATGGTATAAAGAGTTGAAACTCCCTACCAATAGTGTTGCTTTGAAGTTCGTCTTCCATTGATTATTCCATTGATTGAGATGTTCACTCATAACAAATACACAAACAAACATAATTTAGTTTCAAAAACTTTTGCTTTTCTGTTTCTGTGTCAAATGTAAAATATCTTGACAGATACTTGATATTACAATTGCTTCTACTGATTAAAGTTAAATATTTTGATATAATATTGAGAATTTTAAATATGATTTGGGCCTTTAGAAACAGGAAGCAAGACTTCCGATGATCATTCTTAGATTTAACCAATTTAAATCCAAAAAGGCCATAAACCTTATATTAGCGATATTATATAGAGCAATTTACTTAAAATTCAGGCAATTAAAACATTGGTGCAGAGTGATAAGCTCAATTTTTACACTGTTACATGAAATTTCAAAGCACAGAGAACTGTAGTCTTATCATAGAAAGCAAAAAAATATTTAAAAATAATATGACAAATACACTTTTAGAATGTATTTTGATATACAAATAGTCTTCGGCATATAGTGAAAATTAGCATATTTGTTATGACGAATAGGATTAATCCGGCCATTATGTATGATAACCGGTGGTTATTCATGATAGAAAGTAAATTAAAGATTTTTAATTAATTATTAAATCAATTAAATTTAATTATTTAAACAATAAATTACAATTGTGTAATTTAATTATAAAAATATTGAATTAAATAACCAATAAATTAAGAATAGTCCACAGTAGCTTCGGCCTTTAGTAAAAATATTATATATGTGATGGTAAATGTGATTAATTTCGTGGTTATGTCCGATTTCTGATAATTATTCATAATTACCAATATTTATTTATAATCAGAAATAAATTAAGGGTGGTTATTTATAACCTCAAGGATTATACATAATTATCTAATTAATTGCATTTGCCATAATATATAAATATATTGTGCAATCATTCAATGGATCAACGTATCAGCATTTGTCATCTTAAAACTAAATAATACATTTTTACCAAGTATGCATTAATATGTATATAAAATGATATAACTAACAGAAAAGACAGAAAAAACTTCTGATCTTAAAGTAAAAAGGACGTGAGCAGTTAAAATTCAGAAAAGAATTTATTTAATAATTTATGAAATTATAGTTAAAATTATTTAATAATTTATGTACAGATATTTAACCATTTGGTACATTTGTTTTCCTAACTTCGTCTGTATCCGCAGCAGAAGACTTATAACATATGTGTTAAAGTAAAACTCAATTTCACTCGCTACATTTCAGAATTTGATCTAACCGGATAGGGATAAACAGCCCAAATAGATCGTTGCAGTCCAATAAATGCTGCTGCGTTTCCAACTTCTGATACGGGAAAGGAGTTTTGAAAGTTTCCTCTCAATGCAAATAAATAGAGCGCATTTCGAGATGGATGTACGAAATTGCCTGCATCTCCCCCGTTTGTCTATTTTCTCTTTCTACCTCAGGACATACGAGAACTCACGAAATGTCTACAGATTGCCCAAAGAGAGAAAAAATTCAGTCCTGAGAACTTAAAGTTTTGATGTATGGAGTTGATGTTATGGAAATGGAGATACAGGGAAAATGGACGAAGCTGGAATGTGAGTTTCATTGAATCGACTAAATCGATTCGTGTCTTTGTGTGGACTAAAATAGATTCGACATAATTTCGCAAAGGAAAAATTGATTTAGCTTAACTTTCGAAACTAAATCAAAATGAAGTATAGTTTCGAAATATTTTATTAGATAATTAAAGAATTAATTAGAACTAATGAATTAAATGGTGATTTGACTTCTCTTGGTGATGAGCCAAATGAGCATTAATAAGCTGTTACTTCATTCTATCTCATCTTTTATTTCACAGTTTATTATACGTAATTACCTGCTTAAAAGCAAATAAAACCGGCTTTCTGGCACAGAGGTAGCGCGTCTTCTTCATGTTCTATGAGTCCCGGTTCGGGCATGGTTGTTCTTCTGTGTGCTGTGAGATGTGTGAATGGGCCCCCCTGTAAAAAGGGGTTATGCAAGTGTGTGGGTGTGTGTTTTATCCTCATATGAGTTAGAAGTCAGACTTCTGCCCTCGGGTGCTCAGGGGTCCATATCTCAGAAGCTACTGCAACCCTCTTTCAGTGGTAAAATACGGACACGACATCATCATCAAAAGCAGAACAAAGGCACATTAGAAACAGACCCTAAATGTTGAACCTTGCTTAGGTGATAACATTTAATGTGCCCCATCCTGACCAAATACCCATTCTATACAAGTGATAAGAAATTTCACTATCGATGGATTAAATGAGCATCAGTCATGGATGCATCAGTCAGGGATGAGTCATTAAAATTAGGCCTATATCTTCAGGCAGAGAAGCAAAGGCATTTTAGGGATTGGTCCTAAAATTAGATCCTTGCTTAGCTGACGACGTTTGAGGTGTCCCGTCCTGAGCAAATAACCGTCCCATATTAGTGAGAAGGCGTCTCATTCTCAATTAGTTTAATAAATAAGTAATAGATGAATGAAAAACGTATTTCAAAATAAGGACTGGAGCTTCAGATCATGAAGTGAAGATATTTTAAGGATGAACCCTATGTGTAGAACTTCGAATAGTTGACAAAATTTTAGGTGCCGCGTCCTCATCAGCTACCTTCTCTATAATAGTGAGAAGATGCTTTATACTCAACGGGTTTAATGGGCATCAGTCATTGTTGAATGAAAAATATTCATTCAAATTAGGTCTAGAATTTCAAGCCAATAAGCCAAGATCATTCTATATACAATTTATTTATAATTTTCTTCTTTATCGTATCAGAAGTTTAGGAGAGCTATAATAACCATCAGAAACTTGGAACTTGTCATTTTGTTAAATCTAGTGTCCGGAAAAAAACATTTAAGGCACTATATCCAACTGTCAGTATGTCTATCACTCACTCATACAATAACACTTTGAGCTATACGATTGGAAATAAGTAAATTGTTTTTGGACAATATTTGTTAAGTTTTAGATCCCACATATTTTTTAATGGATTTGAAATGAAAGTCATTGAAGAAAAATCTGACTGGCTGGCTTTACCAGTATAAGCCTTACTATAAAACTCAAAGCAAATTCAACTCAAAAGTCAAACTACAAAACTCAAAAGAAGATTAAATATAATTTGGTATAAATGTTTAGCATCTGAATTATAGAAAATTGTCAGATTTTAAACTAAATTTATCAATTTGTTGACCTACTATCTGTCTGAACTTTCGAATAACTCATTAACGCAATGATTTCAAACAATGGAATTAAATATACTGTATTGAGACTAGAATAATATTTTTCCCATTTTGGCTTCAAATGGCTCTCAAAAAGACATCAAAAATACAAATTGTTGTGATAGATTTAGCAGAAATGTAAGATTTATGTCAAAGTTTCATAACTATTGCAATGCCAACAAGTTTTTCACAATCTTACTATTTTACTTATGGTTTACAACTTCATGCGGAATCTGATGGTGAACATTTTCTTTCATATCTGTCATATTCAACAAATATATTGAAATCTGTAACATTAATAGTCTAATTTGAATTTTAAAATAATGAATATTTAACTTTTAAACTCAAAAAAAAAAGAATTAAGTAATTTAAAATAGAAAAATCTATTCAAAACATTTCAATATCACAAATGAGTTTATTTTATTACATACATTCATAATAAATATCCCAAATAGGGTACGCCATCTAATTAGGAAATTGAGCAAATGTGTTGATCAAAAAATTCAGGAATCTATTGTAAATATTGTTAATTCACATAAAGTATAAAAAGGTAAGTATCGAATGGTTTAAACTTTTAACTAAACATCTATTTGAAACGGCTTTTGTGAAGACAGTAGCTTTTACGTAAGAATTCATTTATTTATTATCATTCAGAATGTATACTGCTGCATGATATACTTAGAATAACTTAATAAATAGAATTACAAAAAAATAGGAACATAGATTCACATAAATACAAAATGTTTTAATGTGTTAAAAGTAGCTAAAGGGTTAAGCATTTCCCCCTAATTTTTTTAAAAAAATATTTTGTACTTCCATAAAGCTAATGGGGTGTGACTTAATAATATTTGTACGGACAAACAGCAGTCATTATTCTTCGTCAACATAACAATGCAGTGACTTTAATGAGAAATTAATGAATATTATCTAAGCAGATAGCAATACTTAACTGCCAATACTAAATTAAATGAGTTGTTTCAATGTTATAATCCATACTAGTATTTAAACTTATTATAAATTAGCCTTTTAATGATATCTAGATATTGTTTTGCTGAAAATAAATTATTTACTCACGGAAAAAAATAAGAAAATTCAGAAAAAATATCGGATCGCTTTTAGAAGTTAGAGAATGTGAAATCAGTGTGAGTGATTACTTTAATTATCGTTAACCAGATAAGAAAGTTACGATCTTTTATAGAAGGTAACTACATTTGAACCATCTATATCAAATGGCCAGCGTCTATTTAACTTTTAGTATATTTTGTATATTTTTGGTTTGGGACTTTTTAGTATATTTTTGGTAAAAAGGTGTAACGCGAAGTAATACTAGATTTCAAATCATTTTCATAGATTATGGTCCCTATTAAATTGATTCTATTATATTATGTGCTCATAAAATATAATCAATTTATTTTTCAGTGCTTATTAAATTGGTTCTAACATCTGGAACAATTGAGGGTCCATCCTATTTGCTCCGCATGTAAAGACAAGATTATTGGCATAAGACACGACAACAAGAACAGAGTGAAAATACCATCTGGAGATTTAAAAATAAATTTTTTAATGAATTATATGTCTGCACCTTAAAGAAATACAGTTCATACCATGTCGGTGGTAATTCTTTTTATTGAAAAGCAGAAATATATCAACCAATGACAATTGATCAAGAAGTACACCGAGCTGACGGTTAAAAAAAGATCTAACCAATAAGATTGCTCCTCTGGGACCGACCTATTTGTCCTGAGTATAAAACAAGAATTCTACCGAAAGGATTTCGCATGGATGAAACAAATGCGAAAGTCACAGTTCAGGAAAGCAAAGTTTATCAACAAAAGAGATTTTAAAAGCAAAAGAGCAAAAGAAAGAGTCAAAGCCAAAATTTCAAAAATACTGATCCACCTATTTTAAAACCAAAAGCTTAAAGTTTTCCACAACTTTTCGTTAAAGAATTGAAACCTGGATAGTATGAAAAATATGCCTCAAGGGTTACCCTTTGTTCCAATCATCGCAGTCATTTTCCGCATCCCCTCATGCAAACCATGAAGATCAATAAAAAACGGCCCGACCTGTCAGCAAGGCGCGTCTCTCTCCCTGTTTTTGGAGAGAGAGTTACTGCTCCAATGAAACAAGTACTTCACGTGGGGCCCATTTTTCTTGAGCCCACCAGGATAAGCCTTTTCTTTCTTTTCTTTTTTTCCCCTTCCTCTTTTTTTCAGCCCTTGTCTTGAGTCCTTCATTACTTTCCCTTAAGGTAACGCTAAGGCCAGATAGTTAGCTTGATGACGTCATAGGTTGTTAGGTCTTGAGGCCGAGTGGTTCCAGAAGGGGAGGGAGGGCACTGGTTTCCGCTTTCTCCTCACCTCATTTTTCGCTGCGTCCCCCCTCCAGCATTGGTGCTGATGGAGGCAGGTTTCATCACCGTATATCAAGTGATTGGTTTGCGGGTTGTTTTTCTTTTCTGTAAGGATAGGATTTTGTCGGATGTCGTATGGCGAGGAAAGCAGTTTCTTCACAAGTTGTGCCTTATTAAATGAAGGTTTTGTTATGTTGCTTGCCAGTTTTATGACAGGAGGGGAAAGTACACCAGTTGGTATAAGAAGTGGCGGAATGATATAGATTTTGTTTTTACTACGGAGTTTATTCTGCCATGTCAAGGAAGTGCGTAAAAGTTAAGTGACTGAAGATATCCAAGCGAGAAAAGTTGTTAATATTTTAATCAAAATATTGCTTTTGCAGTTTTTTTCTTCTTTCTTTTTCTATTGACATTTGTTACATATCAATTATTATTATGTTCACCCATTTTTATTTGGATTCTTTAATCAAGATGAAGTCTCATTTGAGTAAGACAATGGATGAAAATGGTTTGAATCTGCTCACTTGGTTCAGTTATTTTTGATTTTTTTTCACATAATTCATTTGTTAGAAATTTTATAATCATGACATTTAGAAAGAACGCCTATTTCAATCTTTTACTTGAAATTTCAAACATATTTTAAAAATGGAATTATTTTTTCCTTGACAATTACTTACCTCTATCATGTAAACTCATATGTCAAAATTGAATCGAATTAGATTATTAGTATACAAGGAGAAATTTAAGTATTCAAAATTTCACACGGACACAAGAAAATTAAGTGTATATGTCTAACTAATGTGCCAAACTTGTATTCATTTTGAATAATATTGTATAAATTAAGGTCATATTAGAGTATTAGTGTATAAAAATTAAAGCATTCCAAATTTCATTCTGAGGCGCAAAAATTAAGTATTTAATGGAATTTCTGATGAATAAAGTAATAAAAGAATATATTCAAAATAAGAACTAAATAATCAGATAGTTATAAAAACGCTAAACTGTTGATAAATCAGAATTTGCTATAAATTTATTCAGGCAGCCTTATCAAGAATTGCTTCTGAATTAATTCAATAGTATGAGTAAATATTTATCTAAAATATAGATTAAGAAACAGAGTTTACCGAATAGATCTTATACAATGGAACACGTAGCTGAAATGCTATTAGATTCTTTTTAATGAAATCAATAATAATGAAGAATCATAAAAGTTATGGAAAATACATTACCTCAGTTTAAAAGAAAAGAGAAAACCGATATGAAATATTAAAAAGTAAACAAAAAATTAACACATCTTTTATTTTTTAAATGTTTTAATGGCATCTGTAGTAAATCTCTATCAATTTAAAGATTTGCTGCATTCTCACGTACATCTAAATTTCAGGCACCATATATAGATTCTGGCTTCAAGATCAGAGGATCGTACGTTCGATACCTGTTTAATTTCTTTTCTTTAAGGCCCATTTAGCATCAAATCTTTGCCCGTTCTCGACATCTAACCCTGATTTAAAATAAATAGACCTAGCTGAACTTTGTAACGGGACTTTACTTTACTCCGAAAAATAATATGTCTTTTTAGAAATTTACTTATAATTGAGTCCAAAATTATTAAACGAAGCAGCAGTTTAGATTTAATTACATCAATTCTCTTAAATTTTAATTTTTGTTCTATTTTATTGCCGTTGCGATAAATTTGTTCGTTGATTTATACAGCGGTTGTATCAAAGGTGAATATGTTAAACACTGTTTCATTTCAAATTAATGAAGACTGTATTTATCTAACTATTTTTTTGAAACATACATAAGATATTTTTTATAATCATAATGTTTTTCATAGTTAATGGAGGCCGACATTCAGTAAATATTAGTTTATGAATATTAAATAAAATAAAATTCAGTAATAACTTCAATATCAAATTCAAATACAGAAATTACTGATAAAATTATGTGAAAGCCACTGGCTCTCTTTTCAATAAATATTAATCTTGTGAAAATATTATTAAGAAATAAAGTTTCAAAGATTTATATAGATGGTGAGAAAAATAGATTATCTATTCTATTTTTTCACCCTCCTCGTCTGTATTTTTTACAAGGGGTGTTCAAATGAAAAGATACGAAACGTCACTAGTAGTATAAAAGAAAACTTTATTAAAAGTATACACCATAAGCTTGAGCAGAATGATCCCGTTGATTAACGTACAGAAGAATTCTTTGTTCCCGGAATTCCTGTGGCCTTGATGAGACCTAGTTCTTCACAGCGTCATTCAGTTCATTGTCCAAGGTCCACTACTTGTTGAATTTCTCGAGCCCAGAAGAACTATTAACTTCAATGTGTACAATAAGACACTTCGAAACTACTCAGGTCCATCAAGAACAAAAGACCAAGGCTACTCATGGAATGTATGGCTCTACTCCATGATAACGTGCTTCCACACATCTCCAAGGTTACACACGTGGAACTGGCCACGTTTAAGTGGGAGCAGCTCAGCCATCTGCCATACAGGTAGGACATATCACCATGTGATTTTCATTGGTTCTCTGAAAAAACATCTGAAGCACTTCAACTCGGACGGCGAACTCAAGGACGTTGTAAAGGACTAGGTCACGTCGTGGTGGTAGGAATTCCAGGAACACGGAATCCTTCGGATGGCTCATCAATGGGATCTTTGTGATCAGGTCTATCATATATACTTTGAATAAAGTCTTCATTTATATTCGCAGTGTCGTTCCGTAACTTTTCATTTGAACATTCCTTCAATAACCATCATATTTTTCAACATTAAATGAGAGAGTCATTCAAAAATGTTTAGAAGTAATGATTTTCAGCGTCATATTATTAAACATCATAGTTGCTAATATACTCATATGTTTTGACAAAAACAGTTGAATTTTACAAGCCAAAAGCTCATTAAAAACCGTTCTTGAATAAAGTAGTAAATGGAATGTTTAAACGTTCTTCTTAATTTCAAAATGTTTCCTCGTTATTTTCAAATTAGGCATACATTTAAAAAAATATTAATTAGTTTTAGACTAATGAATGCAAGCTAATTAATTTATAAACTTGTTTTCAATTTTCCTCTGATTTTATTAATATGAGAAAATCAAAATAAAGGTAAATATAATCTATCGTATGGTGTCAATAACTGCATAATGATTCTCCTTTGATTTTTAAAGATTTTTTTTTTTACATATGAATGCAATAAGATCTATCTTTTCGATTTACTTTACTTCATTATGCTTTTTTTTCAATTCTTAATTAAATGCTATCAATTTCATATCTGAGTTTTATTTTTCAACAAAATGTATCTATTCAAGAATTAATTATTATATTTAAGTTTCGAAAATGAGCCCCTAAATAAAACGATTAATTTATCTATTTCGAAACAATTTATGTCAAATGTCAAATTTATTGAATTTTATAGTTGACATTTAAAAAATTAAAAAATATATTTGTGCAAACTTTAAAAAAATTCATAATAAACTTAAATGACGTAAATATTGCAGTATAGTTGATATAATATAATGGCATCATAACAGAAAAATATTTTAAAACAAAAATTAATAGGGAATTTTTTACACATTTATAGGGTTGTTGTAGTTGAACTTTATTCATCCAAAAAAAAGGACAAGTGCATTCTGCTATTTTGGAAGAATAGATGTATTTATTCAATCATAGGGATATTAATAGAAATACTTTGTTGAGGTACTGTTGCAAGAAAAAATTATGAAGAAAAAACACTATTTGTGACGATGAGATGTTAAATTAAGACAATATATTTAAACAAAATGTTGCCTGTGGATAGGTATTTGTCGTCTGGAATACCAAAAAAGTACTTTTATAAAAATTTTAATAAAGCACAAGCTTATAGGGAAAGTAGAATATAAAAACCATGAAGATAACAAGAAAATACTCTCTAAATATATTATTCATTTTTTTTATCTAATTCATTATTGAAAAAAGTATATTATGAAATGCGGACCTGTTTTGTTATCCTGAAACGTCAATAACATCAATAAATTCAAAACAAAACATGAATGCAACGAGATCCAGCTCCTTCATATAATGCAACTTTTTCAGCATTGTCCACGACAAACTTCAACCCTTTACGGGTCTCTGTCTATTACCAATTGCAATTTAGGGGGGGGGAGGAAGTTATATTCAGCCAGTTATAAGATTCTATTAAGTCACGCACGCGCGGAAGGAATGTTGAGTACGCGCTGAAAGTGTGAACAATAGCAAGTTATTATGTTGATGAGAAAAGTCCTTCTTTCTGCACAGTTTCTGCGCATGTTCCGTCTTATTGGATGGATTATAGCTGGCTGAGTGTAAACTTATCTTTAAATTTGAATGAACACATTTACTTTCCAGTGGCTTCAAAAATCACATTTAAAGTGAGGAGATCAAATGCCTTGTACCAATAGATGTCATATTTGGTCTGAATAGATCCACTCTTTATCATCACTGGACATACATTGATGTATTTATCCTTATCCAAATTTCTAAGTACCAGTTCAATCTAATGCTATATTTATAAACGTGGATAAATTTGAAAACCCGTTTACCAGCATTCAAATGAAACCCGTTGTTTATAAGGAGTTTATGAACGAACAGATAAATAGTCTTTATTTTTCAACAACATGACCTCTTTATTAAAATGATTTCATTCCATATCATTTATTGTTATTGGCAATTTTAAATAAGACCAGGTTTATTATGAGATTCTATTATATTACATTCATTTTTTGAATTTTTATTTCATATTTTTAATTTAGCAAGTTGCAAGTAGATTGTTTTTCCAGCTTTCATGTCATTTAGATTAATAAACCATCCAGTCTTTTGAATTGGCAGAGTTTAATTTAATAATCACGTGCGTATAAAATCATTTAAATGAAATGACTGTAAAATTGCTTTAAACATTCATTTCTAAAGAGACATATGACAGATTTAATAAATATCAAAACAATAATAGATCTCTATGCAATGAGCAATTATTAATTATTTTATCTAGAACCATTATTTCTTATTTTGTTTTATGTACCGTGAGAAAACGCTGTGGAATTTATTAAACATCCATCATGATTTTATGAATATCTTGGGATAAACATGTCATATTAATATAAATGCCAGAATAACAAATCCCTTCAGTTATTGGGCTGTCAGTTTTCGTCAATTCGCACAGACGGCCACTTCTAAATTAACTCCATCAAATCGTATAATTCCACCGCCTCAAGCGAGAAGAGAGTCCTTCCGATAGACCGACCGACCCCATCTTATTTTTTTTATCGTCTGCTACCTCACTTCACTTCATAGACCCGCATGAAATAAAAATCTCGTCTTCCAGTTAGTACGTGTCGTAATGAGTAGTTAAAGCTTCTGTCGAATGTGATTAAGGTGCTATCTCATCTTTTCACTTTATTTTTTTCTTCTCTTCATCACTCGCCATCTTTCTTCACCCTCGTTAATCGAAGCATCAGAGCTTGGAGTAGCACGAAGTGATGAGACGGTGTAGAGTTGCCGATTTTATACTCTCATTATACTCGTCAGAGGGTTTCTTGGAAAAAGCAGATTGCCAGATATTGGGCACCCCTTTCCTTCTTTAAAAAAAGTTTTTCTTTCTTTCTTTTCTTCTTTCACATCCTTACTCCCCCTCCCCTTCAATTTCCTCTGGGAGTGAGTGGAAATGATGAAACCTTTCGTTGAAAAATCGCCCAAGGGTGGATCCGATCTCGAAAG
Source organism: Argiope argentata (assembly GCA_026289955.1). Taxonomy (NCBI): domain Eukaryota; kingdom Metazoa; phylum Arthropoda; class Arachnida; order Araneae; family Araneidae; genus Argiope; species Argiope argentata. Next base: position 3,031,810 of record JAOUZG010032119.1, on the reverse strand, counting down.
GGGGTGTTTGTCGGAAGTGATTCTTGGTAGTTTTCTGTTTTATTTATGCCGGTGGAAACGGGGGATTTGAAAGGTACTAAAAGAAGTGACACTGATTACGTAATTTGTTCTCTCGGTAGTTTACGCTACGTCTTTTTGTGTTCTAATTAATTTTTATGAAGGTGGGTGACACATATCAATGGATATTTAGAATGAATACAAATCTTGTTGTTTAATGATGTTAATGATTAATGATAAAACTAAATTGATAATAAAATCTGATGAAATCAATTCATTTGTGTTTTGTAATAGTGTGTAATAAATTTCCTGGTTCTTAAAAGTCATTTTGTTTTAATCAACTGAGGGGATTTTTTATTCTCGATGTATAAATTCCTTGTGTGCTAAAAATTATAAACTTTGTCAGACAAGGAGTAAGGCTTACAAACGTAAGTCAAAAAACAATTCATATTGGAAGGCATTTCAAATATGAAGGACACAGAAACAAATGAAAAAAAAATGGTGAAAACAAGAAAATAAAAACAACAAGTAATATGAAAAAAATTAAACCAATTCCTACTTAGAACACAACAACAAGGATTTATTTTTTAAACTTTTTATTAAAAAATTACAATTAATATAAATATGTTTATACATATGATAGAATCATAATATAAAGTGGTAAATTAGATAGCGAATTTCCTTGCAGTTTTCCATTCTCCTTCTCGACACGCAGCTAAATCTGGGTATTTGACTTGCCTAACTTATAGTAATTTAAACTGCCACAAGTTAAGATGTAATATCGTGAGTAAAAGTTCGAATAAAATAATTGCTTTCTCATCTAAATTTAAAGAAAATTTACTTTGATGGATATAAAAGTTTATAATGCTATTTTATTTCTATGTTCTAACAACAGTATCATTCAATTGTCGTTTTGTTTAAAAAGACTTTAATTTATTTTTATTAACCAATTTATTTAACGGAAAAATATTATTTAATTTTGTCAATATGGGGCCAAAAAGGAAGACATTTTTGGAAAAACTTAAGCTTATTTTTCCAAGGGATGGTATAATTTCTAAACAGGTGGAAAAAGTGATTTTCAAATGATTATTAGGTTCTTATAATTAATAGAAGAATATAACTTAATTTTGCAAATTTGTGGTCTAACAGAAGATACTTTTGGAATAAACTTCAATTTATTTTTCCACTAGTGGGTATAATTTCTAAATAAAGGGGAAAATGTCCTCATATGTTTACACCATGGCATAAGATCAATGACAAAGAAATATTTCCAATAATAATTTACTAAGAGAATAAAGTAAGACAGATGAAATTTCTTTGTGTGTGTGTTGTCTCAGATGAAAATCATGAAAATCTATAAAATCATTTAGTGCAAAATTACGAAATTTAGTACTTACTTTCCTGTGGTAAATAAATTTTACTTATATTTGAACAATTTTTATATTATTGAAGCAAAAATTAATTCTACAAATCAAACTAGAATCTTATCTTTTCTTTCTTAAGTGTTACAGACTTTCGGAAACCATGTTCTTTTATATAGATGTTTTTTTCTGTAATTTATAGATTTTTTAAAAATTTTTTTATACTTTTAAGCATATTGTATGTGTGTGATATACTTTTTCTAGGTATATATATTTGTGTGTGACATAATTTTTGTAGTTGAATGGCCGAAACGAAGACACACTTGTAATTTAACTTCCATTTATTTTCCACTTGAAGGCATTGAGGAAAACGGATGAACGGTTCAGTTCATATTAGAGCAAAAGGAAAAAATATGCGACTTTTTGCGAAAAATATGCGATTTTTTTGAGAAATTCATATTGATATTTCTTTGACAATTTTCAATTTAGGAAAGAGTATCTTGGTATCTTTAATAAGAATGTCTTATGCGTTAGAATTTTTCTCCCTTCACTCTTAATGTCAGAAGTCCAGAATCAGCTATTTTTTTAGAGCGCATAAAATAATTAATTTATAAAAAAGTGATAAATTATACATTAATTATAAATTAATTAATAAAAAGTGACAACAGAAAATAAGAGAAATTTTTAGAATAAAGTATTATGGGTATGTTTACGATAAAAATTGGGATATAAATTAAATTGAGAAATATCAATATATTGTATTTTTAAAGTAATCATAAAAGAGATGGATGTTTTCGATAAAAAGGGAAAGTTATGCATATTTATTTAAATAACATAAAATTGAAAAATAAATTTAAAGATCCCTTTCAATATGTTTTGTTCGGAAACACAAATCATTTTCAATTTAATGCAACTCATTTCATTAAATCCTTTCTTTTCTTGCTATTACATGTCATCCGAAGGCGAAAACAATGTAATACGTTCGAAACAATTTAATGTAAACAGAATAGAATATTTAATCTTTTCCTCTGAAAACGAAATTCAATTGTCAGAACAATCTTTGACAGGCTCGAAAATAAAATTAATTTAATGACTTGCAGCGAAAACCATAGCTTAATTACAAATTTAAATGAAAATAACATACCATTCCACCATTATCTTATTTCATTTCATGTTGTGCAAGATTTCTTAATATTCCTTAATACATGCCATTTACTTTTCTTAGCGTTGTTTGCTTTCAGTCTGTTGTGAGAAGAATTTAAAATACTCTTCATTCAATACAATAAAGAATGAACATTTTAAGTAAAAGGAAATTCAACTTTTTATTCTTCCTATTTGATCTTTCGAATAAACAGTCTAATAATCAAGGATTTACTTCTTATTCAGATCCGTATTAATTTTCACTAGCATGGAAGGAATTGAAATTAATTAATTAGTCACAATTTCATGATTGTATTTAGTTTTTTTTTTTCAACACAGCAGATTTCGAATAATTGAATTTATTAATGTTTCAAGAAACCAATTCATTTGTCATAATCTGATTATAGAAATAAATACAAGAAATGTCTGAATAAAAGTGAAAGCTTTCGAATTAAAAATGGACTGGATTTGAAAATATTTTTAAAGATAAACATAATTTTCTGTAAACAAATTTAGCAACAAGGGAGTTCATATAATTCTTCTTATAAATTAGGTTCCTGTGAAAAATTAAAAATACAGTTTGGAAAATGTTGATTCGAGCAATAACATTAAGTATCAACTGTAACTAAGTAAAATTTATTATTTACAAGTTATGCCCTTTAAGATGCTATATGAAGGGATTACAGAAACTATGTTCTGTTAAATAATCCAAAAAATGAGATACTTGTTAGAAAAATAGTTTTACTAATTAATTCTTACATGTTTATGTTATTTTCCGAAATAATTGTTACCTTTAAGGAAGCATTTATCTTAGCTGGGCATGGAGCTGTATATGCTTTTGTTTGGAAAGACGCCGTCTGCATTGATGAAAAAGTCGACTTGAAATTTGAAGAAAATAAATTGACAGTATTGTAACGATGAATCTTCAGCTATTCTTAATTTCTTTTCAACCACTGTAAGCAAATCCTCATAAATCATAGAACGCTTCCCATTTCTTTTTCTTCATCGTGCACGTTTATCACGCTGTCATTGAAACTTCATCGTCACCTCTTTAAAATCGAATGACTCATCCCATTTTGTCCTGAAACTTCATACTTTTTGTCTGCGAATTTCAATTCATTTTCTGTTTTTACCATTAAGAAAACATGCGGCTAGATATTAATTTCCTAAAAACGTTTCAATTTCTCAACACACTTTCAATATATTGATCTAAAAAGGATTTATAAAAATCTTCAATAAGCAAAGAAAGCAGACGCGTAAGTTTAAAAATTCAAGCACAGTACTTCCACAACAAAAATTTTAAATTAAACTTAGTTTTTGAGCATTTCTAATACTGAGAAGTTACCAATTTATATTTTGTATTATTTTCATGTAAACGCCTTTTTGAAATCTACTTAGGGTCAGTGGTTATTATGAGCAAGATAGTTCTTCTAATTTTAGGCGATCATGAGACTTAGTTGGCGATTGTGAAAACCTGAGTCAAAGATCATGAAAATCTTAGTTGGTGATCATGAAAACCATAGTCAAAGGTCATGAAAACCTTAGTTAAAGATCATGAATACCTTAATTAAAGTTCATGAAAACCTTAGTCAAGTCAATGAAAACCTTAGTCAAAGATAATGAAAACCTTAATCAAAGATCATGAAAATATTAATCAAAGATCATGAAAAATTTAATCAACGCTCATGAAAAACTTAATCAAAGATCATGAAAACCTTTGTCAAACATCATGAAAATCTAAATTTAAGACGATGAAAAATCAGATATTTCATCGAAAATTGGTCCAAATTATAATTGCATAAACAACGAGCAAGGAGTGTATTGCAGAAAAAGTGAAAACTCTGGACAACTTAGAAGACAAATCATTCGGCTCAAAGGGATGAGAAAAGAGAGAAATTGTGCATCTATTTATCTATAATCCCTAGTTATTTGAGATATTGAAATTATATAAATTGGGCAAATATTTATTGCCTCATACTGATTACTTTCTGCACTAACCTGCTTTAAGAAAGCCAAGTTATTGAATGATAGAGATGATAAATATAATATAAAAGAGAAATAAAATTGGATATATTCTGATACATAAATATTTGAACTGGAGCCAAATTAACTTCCAAAGATAATATTTGAATTGATCTTACAAAATCATTTCATAACCAAAGCTGCTACACATGAAAAGAGCTTGAGTGAACTGAGAGTTAAAAGCAGCAAATTGGTAGCAAGCAACCGAAATAATATGTAGAGAAAAATAGCTGATTTCCCTCAACTACTCACGTTTCTAGAACGTTTGCAACTCTAACTACAATATTTCTTGGTCTTTTAATATTTCAATGACAAGACAATGTCGCTTCCAGAAATATACGTAAATAAAAAAAGACACATATTCGAAATGTAGACAAATCTACATCATTTCTTCATTTTCGTCACATTTGATGCCGAGACGGAGGATTATTATTTCAACATCCATTCTGTATGTTTAAAACTATCTCCCTTACCAGAAGATCTAATGCATAGAGTAGCAATACTAATAATTCGTTAAGAATACTGTAAGGACCTAATCCTGATCGATCAAATAAACGGGTAGCGTTTAAACACAAATGTTTTTTTCCAGCTTATATACAATTAAAAAAAACTCCTCATCTAGGTTAATATGCTGGGAAATATTTACAAATGGTATAAATTTCCTTGACTATCACACGGAAAATTAACAGGCTGTTAGCTTATCCGGCTACTGCAATAGTAGCTCAAGGAATCTGCGGATATCTCCTATAGGTCCTTTCCGAAACTCGAAGCTTCTCTCAAAAGAAAAATCTCCTGTAGTCCTCGAGATCACGAAGTATCTCACCAACTGTCCAGCTCTTCAGTTCAGCTCATAGCTCGTAAGATCTCAGATTTTCTCGTCTCACCGTCAGATCAACTCATCTCCTTTCAAGGCCTTCCATTTTAACTTCTGTCAAACTCTGCCTCTCATTTTCGCATTGGTGTGCTGGAGCTACCGATCATCCAATAATTCTTCAAAAATATTCCCAGTGGTCAGCAGTTTACTTTGGGAATATTTGCTAATCGTCCACCCTCTTAGCAGACCCTCCACAATAGAGAAATATTCACATCTGGAGGTTTTAGCACTTCTTTCTTCAAAGGGCTGTTAACGCATGTGTGGTTCATTGTCTGGACTGTATTGAAAGTCAGATGGTCCCATATGAAAATATTTACATCTGGACGTTCCGACATGATTTTTCGCTTCAGAGGGTCGTAACACGCATGTGTGGTCCATTATCTGAACTCTATTCAAATCCAGAAGGTAACATCAGGAGGCGGGGATCGCAAAGTCGCAACAAAGAAAAGAATCGTCTCACCACTGGTCAGATGTAATAATGTTCAAACATGTGTATCTGAGAAAGGGAGCGAAGTTTTTACGACTTCTTTACAAAACCTTGAGAATGGCCTTTTTAAAAAATCAGGCCCAGTAAAATAATAATATTAACGATAGTAAATTTGAAAACTGTTCTATGCGTGTTTGTATGGGGGATCCTTTTTCATTTTTACATACTTAAGTTTCAAACTGCAATCCATTTTACTGCCACAAAGTTGGAGACAAAATATTATAAATTATTAAATAAAATTATATATATATATATATATATATATATACAGAAAAATAGATAGAAATATAAAAATAAAGAATGTAAAAATGAAAAAGGATCCCCCATACAAACACGCATAGAACAGT
>JAOUZG010032119.1:3010139-3021259 GCA_026289955.1 Argiope argentata | reverse complement strand
TATATATATAATTAATCTTTTGCTTTAAAACAAGAACGTATAAATGGCTCGATTTTTTAAAAATACATACTAAGAAAATTGTAATAGTATTGAAAAGTAACTAAAAAGTAAGCAATTTTCATCTTTTGAAAAAATAATTATCAATGAATTAAATTTCTTACAAATGTTAATTAAAAAAACTATATTTTATTTTGCCATTTATTTATTTTTTTAAATATGTTTATTTAAAGAACCATTCTATGTAAAAAAAAATGTGTGTGTTCTTAAAAACGAATGTGAGGAACAGTTTTATAGAAAATAATTTTCCTCATTTTGAGACTCTTAAGAATATTCTAGATACGTTATTATTTTTGTTAAAATTTCAGAACTGTTACTAGAAACCAACACAAAAATCATTTTTAAGCATTATGTATTAAAAAATTCATCAACATATTACTGATAATGAAGTTAGAGTTTTTACAAACATTTTTTAATTTTTTTTTTAATTTTAAATAACTTTTCTTAATATTTAGTCGAAAACTAAATTGAATGAAATGGAAAAATTTCTTTCAGTTTTACAAAATAACAAATATTTCAACAATATCACTATCAAATGGATTCCTTAAGTGTTACGTAAAGGAACATTTTAATTGTCTACAAAAATCTCAGAACGTATGGACATTGGGAATTCTTACGACGATCGAGAATTCACATTTTCAGTCTTTAGCAATTCTTCAATTATTAAATGAACAGTTTATCTAAACTCAGCATTATTCCTTTAGAAAAATTTTATGGTTATTTAAAGACTGCATAATGTCAGAAAAAAATAAAAAATTCATTTTGATTGATCGAGAATTCACATGTTCTGTCCGGAGCAATTCTTAATTCATTAAATAAGCAGTTTATTTAAACTCTGCATCATTAATTTAGAAATATTTTATGGTTATTTGAATGCTGCATAATTCGAGAAAAAGATAAAAATTCCATTTTAATTACCATAAACTTCATGTCAAAAAAAAAACGCTGAATGTACTTTTCTGGAGAAAAAGTAAGCATTATCCACCTTTTGATGAAGTAATTATCAATGAATGGCATTTCTTACAAATGTTGATAAAAGAGTATTTATATTTGCTCTTTAATGAAAAAAAAATATTTTAAAATAAAGAAAAATCAGTTGAAAGCTAATATTTATAGAATGAATATGAATGCAACCTATTTTTTAGATAATATTATCCTGAAGACATCTATAAAAAAATTAAACAAATCATTTAATAAACCTCTAAATTAGAATATTTTAACTTTCTACACTTTTAAGAGGAAATATGCCCCAATTTTTAAAAAGAACTTTTGGTCTTTAATTGGGACATTTGGTTTCACAGTTGTCTTTAAATCATTTTAATCTGAACATTAAAATATATAACAGTTTTCGAACACCAACAAATCAAGTATTCTGTCTGTTTACATAAATAAATCAACGGGATCCAAGGAAATATTATTTTGATATTTACTATAGGTAATAATAACAATTTATTTACAAACAAAATATGAAAAAAAACATAAAACTGACATAGTGAATATTTTTAAACAAATAAAACTAAATCTCAAACGATTTTTTTTATATGCCGTAAGCGGAATTTGGCGTTGAAACGTTGCCATCTAAGGAATGCGAAATCTTCATTAGATTACAAATTAGGGGTGGAGAGTAAAAGTGCGATAATAATTAAATGATACAGCATTTGGAATCCGAAATCTTTAGGATTTAACAAAATCTTTCACTTAAATTAACCATTGGAATTTATTCTGAAATTTATCTCCATATTTGCTCTTCAAATATTCTTACAGTAATACCCTTTGATCAGATCGTAATACATATGAAATAACTATAATTCAACCATTCATTTCCCAAATATTTTAAAGTGTTTACTCGAAATAAAATCGATTCAGGCATTAAACAATCGATTTCTAAATGCATCTAGCAATTAGTGCCAGCGAGTCCAGGGATGTGATCAATCACCAAAGCTTCAAAACTTTGTATCTCAACGTTTCAAGATTACACAAAGCTTTCAGATTTCTTTGGAAATATTCTCATCTAATTGGCTGAGATACTTCAAAATTGTATCAGTATCAAACTTGAGATGAGTTCTCAAAGGGAAGAAAATATATATTATTTGTGTGGGCGTTGAATTTAAAATTTCAAAAGAGGGGTTAGAATATGTTTGTAAATTCATTCGTCATCTTCTAATCGAACGAAACACAGATTTAGGAATATTTAATGATTACTAATGGTATTTTGAAAACTAATATTTATCTTTTATAATCTTTACGTTGTCAATTATTAATATTGAAAATATATGTATTAATTTAATTTAATTAATGCATCTTCATAGATTTTCAAAAAACAACAACTATGGATTAGTTTAAGATGTTTTCTGGTGCTGGCTTCATTGTTTATTTTATTTTTATTTATATATTTAATAAATAAAACTATATTGTTGAATAAATATCACATTAAATTATTAATAATTATAATAAATTATTTATCATAAGAATTTAATCTATATTATTGTATAAATATAATAATCAATATTGTTTACCAGATTAAATTACTTACTACTATAAATTAAACTAGGAAAAATAGTATCAAGATAAATATATAACGTAATAAATACTTAAAATCGATTTAAAGTGTTTCAGTTGAATCCTAACAATACTTTTAAAAGAGAATAACATAGTATTGATCATAAAAATACAAAATTATGAACATATATAGTGTTTTAATGCAAATACTGGAATAATAACACTTTGAAAAAATGTTAGAATTGGAAATTAAATGCTGGTATGCCTTTAATATATAACGAATATACGTAGTATTGTTACATTTTGAGTATATTGACATTTGCTGTCTAGGCAATAAAAAATGGTGAGTACATAACGTTTGTTTGAATCGACTGAAAAGCGTATCATCTTTTATTTTTTTAAAAAAATACGATTAAAAACAAACGATGTTTACTCACTATTTTTAATATAGATTGGACATTATCTAGTTTATTCAATTACCATCACATTTCATTTTATTTATGATTTTTACAATTTAGAAGCAGGATTTGAAAGGTTGTTTTTATTAGAAATTTTACAGAACTTTTACCTTTACTTTTTTTTGGATTGAAATATATAATATTTGGTTTTGCACTTACATGATCAATCATATTTAAGTTCAATCAAAACCAAATAAAAGGTTTTTTGATGTCTCATCAGTTTAGAATGAGACAAATTATTCGAAAAGGCTCTGAAAATCAAAATAAAGGGACGATAATATAATATTTAATCTTTAATGATGTTTATTCTGATTGTAGGATTATTGATATAGCTGTTCTGCATTAAAGTCATTAGATTAAATAAATAAATACTTCGAATACCTTAATGACCATTTCTAAATTGGGAATCAAAACATTTTGAGTGTCATTTAAAGTAAATTATGTTCAAATTAATGAAATTCTCAATAGTTAATTAGTCATATAATAAATAGAAACTGATTTGTTGTAATTCATTCCAGATTTTAAACGTATTCATTTGGATTTAGATAATATAACGATTTTTTAAACGTATTCATTTGGATTTAGTAATCCAGAGTGATTACTAAATCCAAATGAATACGTTTAAAAAATTTCTTAAAATTAATTCGATTCTAGAGGTATATATGGACAAAGGAAACCAAAGTTGCGGTCTCCTCAAAATAAACTCGCATAGTTTCCAAAAACAGTCTTAAATTCCTTATTAAGCATAACATTTTGAACCTTCATGATATTGTTGAGGGATGGTTTGGACATAAAAATCTTTGGGATAAATCTCATTTTTGACAAATCTATTACTCTATTTGCCAAATCTATTGATATCTTGTTTGAAAATCGATTGACGCCATATTTGACACTAAATTTATATAGCATATGCATATTATAATATAACGTTTTAAACTTAATTTCATAAATTAATTGCGTTTATGGACTATTGCATTGTTATACATGGGAAAATACATACCGAAAAATGATCAATCATTATTTATTTTTCGCCTATGAATTTTTTGACGCTAAAACCCTCATCCCATAAACAGAATCATACTCTGACACGATAACAATATAGATCAAAGTACTTTTGAGTAACTGTATTCAAAAGCTTACCGACAGACGCACAGTCAAAATACCGAAATTTGTTTTTCTGATGGAGGTAAGTCTGAAATGTGGAAAATTCTATTTCAAATTTTTTTATTTTTAAAATATTCTGTCTATACTTCTTATCTGAGAAAGTATAAAACATACAACACAACATCATTCAAATTATTCCTTCTTTTTAATTCAATACACAAAACGTTAAAGTTGAATTCGTTTTAATTCGAAAACAACGTTAAAATTGAAAAATTTTCATAAATGTTTAATTTTTAAATCTTTATTAAAACAATTATCAAGTCTAGTTTTTTTTTGAGTCATCAAACTTTTGTTGAATAAATGGAATGCATGTATTCATAATTAAATTCATCTTAGATTTTCTTAAGTCGCAAAATGTTTTTAGATTTTCGTGGAATTTCTGTAGTTTTTACTTCTGACTCCTCTTTATTGCCATTACCCTCATGTCATATACTGTAATATTTTTCGAATCATCCATAAATGATGTTATTTCTTCTCTAGTTATTTTCATTTTTCTGCAGTTATCAAACTTTCATAGGATGTGTCGTTTTTACGAATAATGTCTAGAAAAAACGCATTCTATACATCGAATTACAACAATCTAGGTCAAAGTGTTTTCTTGGATCATGAATTTGCTAAGGTGAGAATTGATTTTCAGATAATCTTCGACTGACTGGTATTTTTCTTCTGAGTACTCTTTATTGCTATAAGCAAGGAAAGCTGGTTTAGGCTGCTATCTATACTATTTAGCTTATTTATACATGATAAGTTGTTTCTTCTGTAGTTTTTTCAATTATTTCCAGCTACCAAACTTTCGTTTGATAAAATTGTCCTTAAATTAATGTTCCGAAAAAAATCAACATGAATTATATTAGGATCGAAAGGTTTTTAGGGGTTCGTCAAATGATTTTTTTTCTTTTCTAAATCTGATTTCTTTTCATTATCCTTGTTCTCATGCTATACGTAGCCCTCTCTTTGGTTCACCCATGCTTCATAAATTGTTTCTTTCATAGTTTTATCCCTATCTTAGACTGTAAATTGGTGTTTATTCAATCTTCATAATTTTCTATCGAAAAATGGTACAATGTCTAGCTCTTGGACCAATCAAAATTTATCAGCAAGCAGTTAATGATCCCATCTAACCTATGACTCTATATAAGATTATTTAGATAGGCAGACTAATTTCATGTTATTTTAATTAGTACAACCGATTAATCGTAGCATTTGCTATCACTGAAAGTGCCGATTATTGAATCTATCAACTTCAATTCCTGTACATGTATCAACATCAATCCCTGTACAAGTATCAACATCAATCCTTGTACATGTATCAAATTCAATCCTTGCACATGTATCAAATTCAACTCCTATATATGACTTATTCCGCCATCAAAAATCAAACAAAATCAATCCTGTTTCTTAATAATTTTTGCTATTGATTTAAATATCTTAATTTATTTTGCATTTTGTTTCAAAAATCTAATTACCCTTTTGCTATTAGTAATAAAGTTTTGTTGGAATAGTTAAGAAGCTGTCTGTTATTGAAAGACGACACAGATAATAGCTTTAAAACTTCCCCATAGAGGAATAACCAGACAATTTTAAATGAGCTTCTAAAAATTCCACAAGCGTTATTTGATTCCTTCTTAATTAGCTTAACCCCGAAAGTAATTAGAGACATTTCTGACTCTCTTCGATCTGATTGGCTTTCAAGGATTCTATGCCCGGCCCCATTTTTAAAGGGCCCCTTTCTCTGAAATTGCACCTCTTCATATCCTATCCTATTTCGAGATAAGCGTAAGCAATTATTTAAATGATCTAATTCAAGATGTGAAGGTGACTTAACGTTTCTTCGATAATTGAGCGCTTGGAAGGGTCTTAGCGAAGTAGAAGCCCCACTTTTCAGGGCGCGCATCGCTGAATTCTCCAGAATTCTGAATGGGTCCTGGTGCATTAAGGAAAAGGAAAATCAGTGACTGGAAACATATTTTAAAGGCCATTAAATAAACATCGGATTCTTTGTTATAAGTAATGCGCAACTGGAATTCCCTTCTTCTCCGAATTCCTTGCCAGAATTAACAATTTAGTATTCAAATTTGTTTGGGCAGAATTGTTTTGTTTCGTTTGGAAGTGGGGTTATTCTTTTTGAATAGTGCATTTCAAAGTGAATAATGCAAGCTTTATATTCACTGTTTAAAATTTTGGCTTTAGAGAAAGTAATTTTAATGTGAATTGAAGTCAACTAATATAGAAATGCATTGGATATATTTAAATCTTCAGGTTGCATTTCATTCTTGTTTTATCACTACTTTTCGAATATAATGAACAGATAATAAAGAATATTATAATCTATCAAAAAGTTCTTCCTCTGCTTTTAATTTATTTAAAATGTATATGTTCTGGTTTATATGAACGTAGTAACTAGAAAAGGTGACGATTTCAAATTACTACGTTCATATAAATGATTTTGAAATTTTTGTCCAAACGATTATATCAAAATTCGACTCATATGGATGATTTTAATTTATTTGTTATTACCTCAAATTTTGAATTATATGTCTTATTATTGAGAAATTTTGAATATGATAACTTATTCATGGAGATTTTCACTAAAATTCTTTTTTTTTCTAATATTATATAGAAGAATTAGAGCTTTTTTTAAAAAAAAATTGTGCTGGTTGTCACATTATCAACGAATTAAAATATAGTTTTTGCAGTTATGAGATAATAGAAATGAAACTACAAATCCTTTTGAAAAATTTAACACCATACGAAAAAAAAGTAACATTTTTCCCTTGAAAAATCCTAATTTAGTTTGCTAGACGGATCTTTTTTGAAAAAGTTTCTTTCCCATATATCATTATTTTTTCTCATTTTTAAAAACATTTTCGACAATAAAGTCAATATAGCAATAGATCTTTTTAAATAGTTGATTATTTTGAATTCTTTTCATGCAATAAATTGTTCGCAATTTCATTTTTTCCAAAATATATAAATTGTCAACATCAAATTTTTTTAAAAAAAGAATTTTATATTTATAGAATTTTGCAATTTAAAAAATGGGACTTAAATTCATAATCCAAAGAGGCATTTTTTTGAGAACACCGGAATAAAAAAAGCACTGAAAAATATTCGAATTTTGTATTATAACCGTTTTTATTCTTATAGGTAAAAGTGTTTCTTAAACAACTGAAATTTCATATTTCAACATTAGTGATATTTGATTAAAAAAAAAGTTTTGAAGAATTCATAAAAGTCCTCTTTATTTAAATATTTTTTTCTTTTATATCTTTTTATATTATATCTCAATATGGATGAATAAAATTAAAAAATGTGTAATGAAAGTGAATGCAATATTAGTATTATCATATTATTAAGAAAGAATCCATATGTGTAAATATACAAGATAAAAATATTGTTATTTTCAAAGAGTGAGAAAATAATGAATAATTATTGATAAAGTTTAGCAATAGAAAACAAAAATGAATGCTTTTACTGCAACAGTGATGGACATTTAATTTAAAGTTATGGTGTCAGAAACTTTATCCAAACATTTTTATCAAAATCATGATATGTTTCCTCGAAAATTCTGAAACGAGACGTGTAGACTTTTTCTAAAAAAAATGATGAATAAAGTAAATAATTGCGCATTATTTGAAAGAAAAATGTTAAACCTTGTGCAAAATAAAAGCCAATTGTAAAACACATTTCAATGAAATTTTAAATTGAATCAAAGTAAAAGTACAAAAGATAATTTATGAAGATAAAGATATAATTAATTTTTAGAGCAATGTATTTCGAATTGCAAAAATGAAGATCATTTATTGCAATTATTTCAAAGAAAAAAATAAATCTTATGCAAAATAAAAAAAATCTTAAAACATATTTGAATGAAATTTCAAATTAAATCAAAGTAAAATTACAAAAGATAATTTCGACATGCATAATTACCATAAAATTTTGGAGCTAATTACTTCAGATTACGAAAATAAGAAACATTCATTAAAATGTTAAAAATATTTAATTTTTAATGATAATGTCAAATAATAATTTGAATGATTTAAAAAATAATTTTATTATAGAATTTAACAAATATTAGCCAGTATTAATAATGATATATTGTATTAGCTTATTATACCCACAGGTGAAAATACATTCAATACACTTAATAACAATTACTCTCCATTTCGAACAAAATCAAACAATTTTCACATGACCATTTTCTTCCTCCTTATGAGGAGTATTTACTGAAATAAGTCCAAATTTATTTTTTGGTCCCATGAACTTTTAATCTTAAATAAAAATAATACAATGTCAGTACATCAATTATAATTTATTTTCACTGTTTTTTAGTCCAGTAGTATATTTACACCACTTTATATCTCTCCATTCCAAAAAAAGAAAAAAATAAAATAAATGTTCAATTCCAACGAATTTCTTTTATTATTATTATTATAATTTTAGAATGTGAAAGTGTTTACTGAAATAATCTCTAATTTATTTTTTTTCTAAATTAATTTTAACACTTATCTAGCAAAAACGCATTCTCTCTTTTTTATGACAATAACAAAAATACGTTTAGAGATGTTATTCTGTTTGTCTAGAAGTTCCTCTTCAAGTTTTTTAGAAGTTTCATCTCCATATTAAGTTTCCTTGTTTGAAAACCAGACCTTACGTCTTTTCTTCGGTAGATATAAAGGAATGAATAATAATATTAACAGCTTTTTTTCCTCAAAATTCGTTAAGATGATGTTTAATAATTTTTATTTGTTCTTCATCAACTCAAAAAGTAGCACAACTTTCTGCTGCTTTCAATAATTAATTGCTGATTATTTTAATAGTATAGTAATTTTAAGAAATTTCTTCATCCCTTAAAACACATCCGTCACTTAAAGATTAAATAGCTATGTTTGTGATGAACATTTTTGCTCTGTATTTATATATTATGGTTACTTAAATCCCTACAACGTAAAAAGATAAAAATGGAGGGGTTTTTTCTCCATATGATGAACGGGATGATAAGTTGTTTATAAGTATGGATTTTTATCTGCCTTTTTGCCTCTCTTTTCTTTTTACAATAGTGGTGAGAAAGGTAAAAAAGATATTCAATTAGAGGTGAAAAGTGACAAAAACTGCCGTACAAAGGAATCTAAATGGCTATTCTAGGTATTGTTTTAGGATGGATCATTTATTTTATGCTAAATAAAAAGGATTAATGTAGAAGATCCACACCGCCACCAAGCTGTAGTGGCAAATTAAAGAAGTTGCTTTATATTTTAATAAAACGTAATACATTTGGTAAAGGGAGAATATGAGATTTTCAATTTTCATGTCAATATTCAAATGTATCAGCATTCATTCTATGTATTTTTTTTATCATTTTAACAGATGAAAGACTATTTAGCTATGTTGATTTAAATGGAAAATTTTACCTTTGATTGAAATATAGAATAAATATGGAACAAAGTCCAGACTATAAAAAGATATTTACACATTTTAATTACTTCAGATTCTTAAGGACATTGGGCTGTTGTAACATGAAGTCTAACGTTGTCCTGGAGGGGAATAATTATAGTTCTCTTAATTCTAAAAATCCTTTTTTTTTAATCAGCATTACTTAGCAATTTACAACAAAACACAAGACAGATATTGTCTATCTGGTAGATACCAGGTGAATGAAATGCTTCTGGCATGGTGGTTGAATCTGTCCATTTTGAAGGGTGCACTAATAGGTGGGACGTACTTCCTACGGAACAGGTTGTACCGTCGCCTGTGATGACCCTTAGGACGCAACCACAGCTGCCGCCAGTGTTGTTATTGTGTTGGTCCAGTCATTCAGTCTTATGTTTTAAATCCGTCTGCCTTCGTGACGAGTCGGGGAGATTTGTATGTCTATCGCATAGGATCTCGAAGAGGATTTTCTGTTTAATACATCATTAAATATCAGTCATAAACTATTCTCAGGCCATTCCTTTTTTCGAAACTAAATTGTCTGTTTGACAAATGTCCGATTATTTATTCCGATTATCTAAATTCATTTTGTTTCAATATTAATAAGAATAATGTTGCAGTTTTAATGTGAACCTCATTTATAATTATTATTCTCCTTAATTTATATTTAAATGAATATATTAAGACCTTAGTTGCTATTTTTGCCATAATTAATAATCTAATTTGAATCGGAGTTTTTACATGAAATTGTAATCAAATGTCGAGGGTAACTTTTAAAAATAGTAATCATATAGTATGAATCATCTCTAGAATTCAATAAGTTCAAATTAAATGCTTTATTCTATTTTTTGCATAAAATCTTTACTTTATAGTGAAAGAAGGAGATATCTGAAACCATAAGATCTAACATAATCGAGTAATATCGCCTATGTTATATAATATCTATGAAATATGTGGTTTGGATCGAATTATAGCGAAATTCGCTACTGCCATAATTTCCCATGCATTAATTACCCCACGGAACTATCACTTGCCGAATAATGTACAGATTATGGTGACCTCGTGCAATGGTGGGATTGCGGCTTCCCGTAACATATTAGGTGGCGGTCCATTAGTTAAGTTGAGGATGCAAACTGTAGGTGTTGACCCGGGAAGGAAATGAGGTAAAGCTCTTAAGAAGGTTAATAAATCTCAATTCTCATTCTATGTTTCAACTTGATTACTTCAGCAATATAATGATTTCGCCCTCATAAGAAATTCAAATTTAGTAATTTATCGATTTTACAAAGAACGTCAGAAAATATGGTACGATATGCTTACCCACATTTCAATCAACGTTTTGTATGAAGCTATGGATAATAAATGGCATTGGAAGGGAAAACATCAGATTGGAAGCTTACCTGCAATAAAGGAAAATATATTAATTATTTAGGATGAATTGCATTTATGCATGTTAAAATTGTTTTGAAAAACACAAAACAAATAGTACACTGGACAAATGTTTATATATAT
>JAOUZG010032119.1:2955631-3010039 GCA_026289955.1 Argiope argentata | reverse complement strand
ATATATATATATATATATTAAAGATAGGGCTACTATAAAAGACTGGTAATTTTGTATAATTACCTGCGATAATTCATAGTCATCAGTAAGTTTAGTGGTGATTATGGATAATCACCGACAATTATTTTTCATCACCGAATTTGCACCATTTTGCGTAACTCATTTATCAATTCTTTTATCAACAGGTATGTTTTGTTTTTGCATCTTCCTTGTGCTCTGGGTGTCCGGTTCGGGCATGGTTGTTCTGCGTGCTAATGCCAAAAGTGATGAGCGTGTAGCTAAGTCGTATTCTTGGCCCTAGTTGATGCTACTTGATAAACAAGAGACGCTTTTTTCAGCTGAAATATACTGCTGCATTAGCGGGGGACTTGTTCGTGTTAAGTGCCATAAGCGACAACAACAACAACAGTTTTTAAAAAAGTATAATTGAACTTTTCATACACACATTTCACTTCTGAACAAATAAACTAATATAGTTGTATTTAGTCTATTTATATACATTTTATATGGTGTACTAATACTTTAAATAAAAATGAGACGGTCTTTGGTGCTTTTTATTCCAAGCTCACAATACCATATTCTCTCTTTTCATTTTCCATTACAATAAAAAAATATTATGTGCTTGTCCTTTATCTCCTTAAAATGCATAAATTATTGCAAATATCAAAATATATGACTGGTATTTAATAATTAATTTTTCGGATTTAATGCAGTACCAAACAAACTATGCCTTACTTGTATTAGAATATGGCAATACAAGCAACAAGGATAAAAAATTTAATGAATACATCAGATTTGATAACCTATGTTCAAATATTGGGCCAATTCATGCGATTAAATTCTTTTTATCTACTTGTGAGTAAATGAACAGGAAAAACTGAAGGTATGTAAGGCAATTATTACAAGCACGAAAAAGTTATTGCCCAGTATTTGCTTGGTAGATTTTGATCATTTCTTTTTTTTTCAGACTATATTGGCTTTAAACAAACATTTGCAACGAAAATGAACTAGAGAGATGTAATTTGGTAAATATTCCTTCTATCATTTCCCTCTCTTTTCAAATGTTGCTGACCCTAAACAAGTGTTTTCAAAAAAAAAGTTTTCTTTTGTTAGTAATAAGAAGAAATATAAAGGGATGATAATTCGTATGTAAATATTCAATCCATTTTTTCACCTTTTTTAAAACTATATTAAAATGAGCTTATTTTATTTACTAGTACATAAATGTTCAAATAGTATTTAATGATCTACATGAAAGAAATATGAATCTCTGTTATAAAATCTAAATTATAAAATTTCGAATCACATTTTTGAAGATTACACTGTGTAACCCTTATTTCAGAACCCTCATACGAGAATTAAACCAGTCGTGATTAGAATAAATTAGGTAACTAAAATTTACTGTCTTATCTAAACAATAATTGTTCGTAAAAAAGTTTTACTACATTTGTAAACTTCAATTAAAAAATAAAGAAAAATCCTTACTTGATATACTTTATCACACATAGATGCACCACATCTTGGAAATGCAAGAAAATAATTCGAATTATTTCAACGTCTATCGCTGTGAAAGCAATATTAAGAATTTTTGAAATTTTCTCGTTAAGAGCATAAACTTTATCTCATTTTCGTTCTAAATGTAATCTTTATTATTTCGTTTAATCTAATCCCCTCTCAGTGGGCATCCTAAGATTTATCTCTGAGACTTATCGGAAGATTAAGATTTCATCATTAATTTACAGAGAAGTAATTACTGCATTAAAATGTTTCATTATTACATTAGTTTAGCAAAATTTAATTAAAGAATGTGGATACATATCATTTTATTATTTTAGTTTGTAAAATGCATCACACAAGATTCAAACATACTCTAAAAGATTATTTTTTTTGTGTCCAGACATGAGTTAAGAAAATAAATAAATAATAAAATTAAAATGCAAAACCCCCCATCAGAACTTAATTCAAACATTGCACAAATTATGCATTGTTATTTAAAAATGAGGTAAGCTATTAAACCAACTGAAATTGAGAATCAATATTTTTATTTATTTCACACCATTTTGTATCATAGTATGAAATAGAGAATTTGTCTGGTATTTATATTTTATAATTATTTTTCAATAATTATTGATAAATAATAATAATTGTAAGGCGTTATGAATAATAATAATAATGTAAATTTCATAAACCTTTTATTATAGCTACATAATAAAATACATAATTTGTAATAGCTTATTGAATTTTGTAAGCAATCAACTTGGAAAATGAAATTTGCTATAACTAGAAAAAATAAACGGGCTGTCTTCCTTCTATAAATAAATTATTAAAGTCATTTTATGTGCTAGTTTTACAAATGCATAGAAATTTAGCTGAATATACCATTCTTATTGGGTACCAAAATTATTGTTGATGAAACATTTTTACAATGCAGTATTTATACCTGCATTGTAAAAAATTATTTTTGATTTTAAAAAAATTCATAGATTGTATTTGAAATTTGATTTTCTGGAACAGCAAGTTACATAATTTATTGTTGCTGTGTATTAAAATTATTTTTTATGAAAAAATTAGGTCATAATCATATTTGAAATTTGACTTCTTGATACACATTAAGTTACATTCATTATATTTCCAGTTTATTAACATTATTTTTTGAAACAATACATACATCATAGATCCCTTTTAAAATTTGATTTATTCAAACATATTAAGTTATGTCATCATTCTGAGCATTAGAATTATTTATGATAAAAATTATTCCAAAGCTCACTTTTGAAATTTGATTAAATGACACTTATTACATCAAATATTCTTACTGTGTATCAAAATTATTTTTGATAAAACATTATTCATAGATCACATTGAAAATTTGATTAATTAAAATATTTTAAGTCACAACAACAATTCTAACTGTGTATCAAAACTAATTATAACAAAATATTACATCATAGATAGTGTTTGAAATTTTATTTAGTGAAACATCAACTATTCTTAATGTGCATCAAAACTATTTATGATAAAATATTACATCATAGTTCACATTTGAAATTTAATTTAGTGAAACATAAACTATCATTACTGTATATCAAAACTAATAATGATAAAACATTACACCATAAATCGCATTTGAAATTTTATTTTGTGAAACATCAACTATTCTTAATGTGTATCAAAACTATTTATGATAAAACATTACATCATAGATCACTTTTGTGATTGCTTTTAAGTCGCTTATGAATAAAGATACATATCTCAATGAATTAAATGTTGCATTGCGTGCCCCACACTAACATTACTACTAAGAAGGAAAAAATAAGTATTTTTCAGTTTTTTGTACAGTTTCTAAGTCAAGTACCACAAAACACCAGTTCCGACCCACATGCCAAAACATTCAGCAAAGGATTTCAATTAGCCAGGCCATTTTAAAACTCAAAATGGTGACATTTAAACCGAAACGGTTCGTGCTTTCCATTACTAATCATAACCCGCCCATTTCTCAAAATAATGAATTCCAGTCAGCGGTCCACCCTCACGCATTTCTGGCTCGAACGGAAACATTGTGTTAGAGGCCCGTATCAATGAAATTCCAGATTTACTGCCGCCTTCGTGAGCCGTTGAGTGAAAGCTTCCACGCCTACAGTCTACCTCGATAGACCCGACACAACGCGCAAGTCTACAATTTCGCCAACATTCATTATACCGGTGTCCATTCCTAACGACATTTCGTCTGTATAATCAATCTATGAACATCACGGGGTATTGTTGATGACTGACCGCTCACGAGGGGGTCATAGGTGGGGAAAGATATGCCGGACACTCCGCATTGACCTCCGTGCGTTGAAACTATTCGAACCGGAAGAGGATTCCGTGACGGACATTGCTCACTCTTGAGAATTGGCCGCTTGGGGAACGATGCTTCGCTGCCCATTGGACAGGTCGTTTTGTCGAAACAGATTATTGGGCAGGGCTGGAAGATGGTGGGTGTAAGTAGCGCATTTGCCCCGGTCAAGAGAATTGTTGTGGACTAATTGTTGACGCTGTATCGTAGCAAACAGTAATATGCATTTCCTAATTTATGCTTTAGAAATACTGGGAATTAATTGGACAATTCATTAAGGTTTTGAGTTGAACTTTTGTAATAAATTTCAAATTGGATTAAATTTTCTCATTTAAAAATAATTTTAATGATGAAAATAATTATATTTTCATTTTTTGCATAGCATATATTTATATTACAATTAAATGTTAACAATGTGATATTAAAATATTGTTTAACATATACATTGCGACATTCACATAATAAAACATATTATAATATAACTTACATACAAACATATTAACATATTTATAATATAACTTACATATAAACATATTAACATATTTATAATATAAGTTACATATAAGCATATTAACATATTTTTAACATATATTTACTATATTGTTAAACTATTTATATTAAAAAATATATTAATAATACATTATTAACGTATTTGTATAGATAAAAAAGGAATAAATTTTGTAATCCTTATTATTAGGAAAAAAATGAGTAGAAAATTAGAGAGTGTCAGGTTATTAAAATAAGATTTACTAAAAAAAACGTTATTTAATTACTTTTAAAAGAAAGTTAAGAAGAATTTGTGAATAAAGTTATACGTGTTGAAATGTTTTCTTCAATGTTTTAGTAAATCAAAAACCTAGACTAGTTTTTATTAAATTTAAAAACAAAATATAATTCATAAGCTTACATGGAAGGAAATTTAATGCAGGAAAACGACACTGTTTGTTATCCAAAAAATTTAATGAGATAATTTTTTAATGAAAATTTTATATAAATTACATAATAGAAGATATTTTTTGTTTATCTTCATAGGTATCTTAGATAAAATAATGTGAAATAAAGGAAATTTTGCTCTCGAATTTTGCTCTTATTATTTTAATATATATATATAGACTGAAACGAAGTAGTGTGATTGAAAATTTCAATGATATTCAATATCTTTTGTTTTATATTTTTTCATTATTCCATATTTCTTTAATAAACCTTCATTATAATTTAGAACCCAACTCATTATAAGTTAGAACTAATTATTCCAGAAACTTTTTACATTACATAAATTCTGTATGACTAAGTAGATCAAGTTTGATTAAAAATCTTATTTTATTATAAAGGCTAGAACGTATTATAAAAAGAATTTGTTTCAGAATAAAATTCGTATATTACTTTCATAGATGATAAAAAAATAAGTTTTTAAGAAGAGAGATTTTAAATATTAATGGATTAAAAGGATTTATCGGGAAATAGCTATGGTTTCAAAATTTGATCCCTGCTAACTAATAATAAGATATATAAATATGAAGTGCAATATTTTTAGATTAATATTTTGATCTTCAATTAAAGAAAAACTTTAGTATTCAACTAACTAATAAGTCAGAAGAATAAAAAATCATTCTGATATTTCAATTTACCTATTTCTGAAAGTAAATAATAAACACATTTCAGTACTGAACTATATATGATAGATTAATGAATATAAACATTTCCAGTTTTTTTTTTCATCTGAATTATCCATAAATGGAACAAATAATCATCATAATTTATATAAATTTGTTTGCACTGCATTGGGAATGTCAAAAATTGGATTCAATTTACTTATCTTTATTTATACTGAAGACGGAAGTGCATTCAATTGTATATGCGCAGGTTTTGACCAAACGCAACATAAAATATTTTGGAGGATGAAATTGTGCTCCTAAGAGTAATGTTTAAAAAACTTATTTAAGGATATATAAATCCACAAATTCCGGTTCGTTCCCCTCTTATTTGTATTGACTGTTTTTCTTACGCCTTCAAAATCTGATAGCTATGACTCTAACTCTCTGGAACTACTCCTGATTAATTCTAGAATTTTAGTTTTCAGTTTTGGAATACACATTTTTTTGAGTTTATAGCACTTTCAGATTCATAGCTAATGCTTTTTGCATCAAATTTTGCCCTGGATGTTTTTCATGTTGTACATTTTTTTTAAAAAAAATCTTTACTTATAATAAGGATGAAACGCTTGCACACGTGTGTGTTGAAGCTCAAAAAGCTAGACACTTTTACACACTACTACCATATTAGGTTCATAGATACTTTGGAGAAAGGTATCTCAAATCGAGTTTTATAAACTTTTATTTAGAATTTAAATAAAAAGATAAGTAAAATTATAGCGTCCTTCCAGAATAACCTCAAAAAAATATCGCAATACACAATTTTTTATAACATTTATAATTCTAAATTTTTATAGTGATTTTTTTTCTGTATAAATGTATCTTCTAAATTTAATCAATCAATATGTTAAGCATTTTTTCCAATGTGAATTGAAAGAAGCCTGAATGAATATTAAATATCATGGAAGTTAATACCAAAATCTAAGAATTATAGAATAACGCCAGTTATTGATAAAATTCTAATAAAATTTGCTACCATTTTTAATTGCCAGAATAATTATTTAATATTAATATACTGACAAGGTTGATTTCAGAAAAATAAACAATAATCTTACTAATTCCTCTGTAGAATCGGTGATAGATTTAAATGTATACTTAAAATACGATTAACATGAGAAAAATGGTGAATTTTGGATTGTTTTAGGTTATTTCGTTAAAAGACTATAAGAAGCCAAATATATTAATTGTTTAATCAATTTTGGATGATTTGATACATATAAATAAGGGAAATTCATCATAAAATAAACAGAAGGGCATAAAGTTTTTCAAAGCTATCAATTATATATTAATTGAAATGTGATGTCTAAAAATTTATTCCTGAAGACCAAATTACTTAAAACATTTCATTAAAATATTTAATTAAAATTTTAGCAGCAATTAATGCTATTACACCAGCTGATCACTAAAGGCGACCAGCAAGAAGTAACAACCTCATATATATATATTATGTATTAAAGCGACGTGTATCTATTACTTATTAATTTTTTTTAAATAAACGGAATTCTTAGTAGAGCAATTTCTTTTTCATTTCAAAGTATATTTTATAGTTCTAAATTGCTTTTTGTTCTATTTTTTTTTGTTTCCTCTTTGTCTCTGTTTGCTGACTGATTAAAATAATTCAGCTCAAATACTATAATTCAAAATTTATTTTTGAAGACATATTTTATATATACGTTTAATTCGAGGCTACTAATGAGTGGTTATCCACGTATTAAAAAATTCTATTAACATTTTTTCAAAAAATTTCTAAGTCATAAAATATTTAAATATTTTACTGAAATTTATTTTGGTATCTAAAATCTGACCCCAATTGGCTGATAAAATATTAGAACAGAATTCTTGAAGAAACAAAAATTATTTTTGATATGTTCGAAATAGAACTTTTGTATCTCAACATTTCAATTAGTAAATGAAGACTTGAAAATATTTAAATATATTTGCTCATAGTAAAGGTCTAAAAGCTCTAGCAGTTTCAAGTACTTACTCAAAAATAGCTCATTTTCAATTTAAGTAAAAATTCTTTCCATATTTTTTTAAAAATTCTATTACAAAAAGCATCCTTCATAAACCGTTTTTAAATATCTAATAATTTTCAAAGTTAAAATACATTTTTAATACTTAATGCTTACAAATTTTTTACTCTCCTACAGATATCGGAAAATATGTTATTTACCACATTACCTTTATTTATCGACAAACAAAACTAAGATGTAGAGCACACTAAACCCTATCCCTGTCACCAGATGTGTTATTCTCCATAGTTATGTATCCTTGTAAAGGGAATTTTTATTGTCCCTTAACCCCCATAAACGTAGCTCATGACATGTAATCAACAAATGAACGTTCCATCATGCCATAGAAGCAATTCCGATCAGCATTCGATGACCAGGGTGGTGATAAAAACACCACAGCCAATAAAAACTAGAAATAAAGGGATATTTATAAAAGGAAAGGAGGGAAAAAAAGATAGAAAGAGTTCGTCATTAGAGAGAAGAAGTTTATGCTCGGACAAATACCAGTGAAAGAACGCCTAACTGCAACCATGGGAATTCAGTTGAGTAATGGCCTAACCACTATTATACCTCCCTAGACACCGGGTTAGGCTGGCTTGATTACAGTGCTCTGTGAGTTGTATTAATGCTGGATAGTTACAGACTAGCTAACTCCTCCACGCGCCAGGAATGCATTAGATTTCAATTAAAGTTTCCGTAAGGTTTCCCTCAACAATATTTTATCCTTTTTTTCAGCTGAGGGCTTTATCCCTCTTTTCTAGGGTGCGACTTGAAGTCAGCAAGTGCTTTTGAAGTGTAAGAGTGGGACCTTGTAATTGGGGCACGAAGTTCTTTATGGGTATTTAAGAGCTTTTCTATTGCAGAAACTGAGGTAAGGTTTAGGGGAGGAAGAGTTCTAAGTGGGTCAAGTTCCGAAGGAAATGCACATTTGGATTACTATTGCTTGCATGCTAATAAAATTGATTATTAATTGATTTATCCAACTATATGGGTGTTTAAGATTTATATTATTGTAATCAATTCATTTATGCAATCTATTATAAATTTTTCGTGATGAAGTTTAAAGTGATGTTTCAATTAAAAACTTGGCAGAAATAATAAAGAGTTTATTGAAACGAAATTGAATTTTCTACATTAATTCTAGCAAATCCTTTAAAATATTTATTTAAATTTAACTGAACATGGAGTTTATATTCATTATTTCACTCATTTTGTATTATGTTAATGAGTGCTCGTATGTAATCTAAATTTCAGCTTATTATTAAAATACTTCCAGAATTAATACTTGCACAAAATATTAATTTAATCAAATTTTAATTTTATAAAAATTGTATTATCTGAAAGTAAACTTCAGCAAAGATTAATTCTGGGATTTTATAGTAATTTCTACTATATTATTGTAAATGAAAAAAAAACATTAAAAAAACAATTGGAATTTTTTAAACATAATTTGTATAAATTATTTATTAAATTATAAAATGTTTATTATAAACGATTTATTTATTTTTTGTTAAAAGATGTTTTATGACATTTTTTACAATTTTCAATTTTTTTAAATCATTGCCTTAAATTAGAAAATTTTAATAATCAGTTCTTTTAAAGTCAACACTGGATTCTAGTTCAAATAAATCATGTAATTATCATTTTGAAGTTTCTTTTAAAAGTCCAAAATTTTAAATAATGATAGTGAAGAATCGAATAAAACATTTAATGACTAAAATTTATATTTTACATTATGTAAGTGAAAATATAACTGGTTTTTCCTAATATCAGGTAAATTTTACAAGAATCTTGTAGATTTTTACTAATATGTTAAAAAGTACTAATACCTTTTACTAATAAGTTTATACTTACAAATTCTAATTGATCACACATATGAAATTAGTAATGCAGAATACTAATAATACAACATAATACTCCATACATAATAATTACAATAAAAATATAAATGGACTTATTTGAAGTGATATTTACAAAAAATACAAGGACTTTTATTTAGCGAAAGCGCATCATCAATCCTTAAAATAACATTTCTTTTCAATGGATATTTATCTCATATATTCTGAAATTAAATGCCAGCCAATAATAGTCAATTAAGTTCAAAGTTTTATGAACTCTTCCCTCTCACTATTCTTTTTATGCTTGAACAATTATGTATCCACTAATGCTCATAGCTTAATTTTAGTCTGTCAGTGAATTGCATATTTTTCTTATATGCTTATCGAGTTTATTAATTCTCTAATTGCCTATCCATCTTTTCCGCATGTTGGATGGAAACCTATTTTCTTTTCCTGCGTCCAGCAATTTTCGTGGAATAATGCACTTTTTTCTATCAGTGATTCGAGTGATATGATTTTGATATAAATTAGCGTATATGACGGTTTTTCAAACCCGGCTTTTAAAAAAATGGATTTTTAAGGGAAATTTTTCACATTTGAAAAACGGTTTTTAAATTAAGAAAATGAGATTTTCGTAACGCCTTGACATCCTCCTTCTTCAAAAAAAAAAAAAAAAAACTGTTTGGGACAGATTCGTCTAGCAGTTGAAAGCGTAGTTCAATAAATTCCAATTTATTAGCAAGTGAAGGTATATTTGATTTTCCAATAAATGAACTAAAATAATAAACACTTAAACAAGTTTGAAATTATTATATTCTTCAGAAGAAGGAATTCGGAAAAGATGGAAAATAGAATTAGCAACTCATTTGTTGTATTTCTAAATTCCAAAAAGCATTTCTAGCTCAACTAATAAATCTAATGTAAATATTTTAACTCCAAAACCAAGAGCATTAAGATATATAGAAATATGTTTCCTAGAATGTTTCCGAATTCTTATGTGGAAATCAATTCTGATGAAGAGCAAATCGAAGAAACTACTCATCAGAGAGTACCTAATGCTTTTTTTAAAAAGAAGACATGAAAAAATCAATTCATATGTTTATTGGAGACCCTAAATAAACATTTGAAAATCTAAAAACACTGGAAGCTGAATTTTCAATATTTGAGTAAACGAATAAAAGAACAAAAACCCTATATTTCTTATTTTATATCATGAAAACTGCAAAAATAAGCTCAGTAGCTGATGAGCAAGTATTTTCAATTCCAGGCAATATTATGCCCAGAATAAGAACAAGAATAGCCACCGTTCAGTGGATATTTTTTGTTTTTAAAAATCCTATTTTCTGACGAAACATTAAAATTATTGGAAATAATATGAATATTATTTGATATTTTTGTTTGAATTTTCGTTATTTTGTGTAGGTAATATGTATATTTAATCTTTAATTTTTTTAAATATTATAACTTTGTATAAAATAATAAAAAAATATCAAATTAAATAATTCATTTTCCCTTATTCTATTTTTTGATAAATATTCGAAAACCCACTAAAACTGGCTTTTTCGAAATTTGAAATTCGAAAACCGTTTTTTTTTAAGTTGAATTTTGTATAAAACCTAAACAGCGATTTCCTTCATAAA
This sequence comes from Argiope argentata, assembly GCA_026289955.1. Classification (NCBI taxonomy): domain Eukaryota; kingdom Metazoa; phylum Arthropoda; class Arachnida; order Araneae; family Araneidae; genus Argiope; species Argiope argentata. Next base: position 2,999,059 of record JAOUZG010032119.1, on the reverse strand, counting down.
AAAATAAATCTGAACTTGTTAGCACATTTTGCATCTAAATAATGATTTTAAATTAACTGCAATCAGTGAGCTAATATTCTTCTACTGTTAATCAGAACTGTTATTTAAATTCAAATGGCATCTTTTTCGCATTTTTATATAAAAATTTATAAGAGATAATTTGATTTAATTATTAATCACACTAAACAAAATTCTTAATTGTGCGTGAAACGTACGTATGAAAGGTTTTTTTGTTCCAAATAGATCACAAAAACTCTAATAAAAGAAACCTGTTCAATCATAGGTTCAAATCAAGAACCACTCCTCAACTAATTTCTAACACTCGAATTAACTCAATTACGGCAAACCCGAATCTGTACAAGCAAGAAATAAAAGTTCGATTCATCCCCGACATACCTTTACGGTTCCAGTTGAAACAGATTACAGATAGAATGATGTATCTCTACATCGGACTTGCATTTGTTCATCTTGTCCTGGAGTTTAACAACATGGCCCTCTCTAAACGAAACGTTCAATGTCCCTGCCCTTTAAAAGGATGGAAGGATGGAATCTATCGGTTTTCAATTAAAGTTCTAAAGTATTTTAATGTTGTCCATGGAGCGGTAATTTATCAGAGTGAGTTAGGGCCTCGTGTTGGATTCACGATGAATGGTTGTTTAAAATTACGCCTGTTAATGAAAGCGAAGTTGTCTTTTCGATATAGAGATTTTTAAAAGATAAGGAAACGCAGGTTGTACATTATAAAAGGTATTTCTGTTGGACTTATTTTCGTTTGTGGGGTTTTAACAAATGCTGAGTCAATGTTTTGGTTGAATGAAATGTACTTAATGTATTTTTTTATTTTTTATTAAGCTATCGCGAAAATTGAGTTTTGCTTTAAATAATGCTAATTATTAGTCGAATATCATCCAATGTAAGCATGAAATGGATAAGAATAATAATAGTATGCTAGTAACTTTTTGTAAGTTGTATATTATTGTATATTTAAGCTATAAATTATATTAGGAAGGTTACTTATTGGATACTAAACGTGTTAACAATAAAAAAGTTATAAATGGCATACATTTTTACAGTTAAAAAGAGACAAGAAGAATACATTTTTTAAAAAAAATTTCCAAGCAAAATACATCAGCATCGAAAAAAATATGACAATTATTATGAAAAAAATACAGTCATAGTTTAGATACAACTTATAAAGTATAATTTATACCATCAATTAGAAATAATTTTAAATGTTAAAAAATGTAGGTTTTAATATGATATCCTATTCTATGTTCACAGAGAGAGATATAAAATGTGGGAATAAGTTGTATTAGATTGAAACCATTTTAACACTATCAATTCTATTGTGCTGGAAGTTTGATTCATAAATATATAGTTTGCCATCGTTTAAAAAAATTGTCAATACATTTAAAAATAATGAATGGCAAATTATCACTTATTATTTTGTATATTATTCTTTTAGGTTATGAAAAGATGAAATTTCAGAATTTTCTTTCAAAACTGAAATTTTGTTGAAGAAATTTGAACAAATATTCTTTCCTTCCGAATTTATCAATGAATAAGATGCCTTTTCCTTTCAAACTTTCCCTTTTAGAAATTAATTCTTGTCCTCACTGGTAATAAATTAATACACAAATATCGATAAAGTGACAGATGGGTTATTATCCGTATAGTGATTAGAGAAGGCTCAGATTAGTTCCGGGATCATTTATTAATTCTTAATAGTTTAATAGAACAAAATTTATATAGTAATGATATCTAAAGGGTTAAAAAGATCTCCAGAATTTTCATGATTTCCATTAAAACTCTTAAAAAATCGAATTTATAAAGTAGATTCCTTTTATCAATCAGTAAATATAAGTAAATCGCACACATTGTTACTTTCTACTTGTCAATGTCTAATCAAGGCCTGAGGTCTTTCATCTACGTCGCCACAGTTCAGATGCAGGTTTGAAATTGAATCCTAATTTGACATTAATCGTCTCGGATCAAGACTTTTCCATAATTAATTGTATATTTTTCTCATGGAAATGGATATAATTCGATCCCACATCATTAGTAAATCACCAGAAGAAATAAACCATAACCAGGATTTCTATATGAGTTTTTCGTTGACTGAATGGAGATATAGGATAAATGAAACATCAGCCGATTCCGATATTTCGATATTTGATATGTAGATAAGTATTGAAGTTATGAGAGGGAAAGGCAGTTGAATATATAATAGGCGATGAGAGTTTTCCAACTCATAACAATAAAAAAAGGGTCAATCAAGATGTTGAAATCCGGGAATTAAAATCATTTTTCATATCATGATTTATAAGAAATTGCAGTTACTAAAAAAAATTCTGTTTAAGAATAATACGTAACGAAAAAATTATTTTTCACTTAATTTCAATGATTTATCTATCGTGAATCGTAAGACAGTTATGAGAAACAAATATTTTAATTTGTTTTTGATCAATATGAATTTTCTACAAAGTCTTCTAAAATTTTCACTGACTGTTAGAATATGTAGTGCATGAGTAAGGTAGGGACATATGGGGCAGTTGCCCCAGGGCCCCATATCATAGGGGCCCCCAAATCGAAGAAAGAGTTTATTTTACGTTTTCTTCCTCTTCAACAATGAAGTTCAGTTCTTCATTAAGTAGTGAAGCAGAGAGGGTCCCAAAAAGAAGTTTTTGCGACGGGTCCCAGTTAGGCTAAGTCGGATTCTGAGAATATGATTCGGGAGTTTAATTTATTGAAGTTACTTCAGTTGTTGTGTTCAAAGAATAATATAGTCATGATTTTATATAAAGAATTGTAAGAGTTTCTTGTAAATTTGATAGCTAATCACGCGAATTTTTTAAATATTTTGAATTTCCACAGAAAATTTATCAAAAGTTTTACTTGCACTGTACTATCCATCATATGCACTATCCATAAACAAAATGAAAAGTTATTTCTCAAGAAACGAGCACTTGAAATGATGGGTTTTATGAATACAAAGCGATATTTTTAGAGACAGCAAAACACGCCCAAAACATGTAAAGACAGGGACTGCTACTACCAAAGCTGTAAATGCCGGAAAAGAGCATCGCGCCTCAAGAAACCTTCCAGTGCGTTGCGATCGAATTACCAACGTTTGTTCTTTTATTCCATTAATGTTTCAGCAACTTCCTTTTTTCGCGATCTACGTAACTTATTCAGTCGGATCATCTACACGGCAGATGAAACAATGTTTTATGATAATGGGTTTACTTCGTCGCGTGTTAGCGAAAATCGATGGTCAGCTTCAGCAGACATCAGCTTTTCTAATCGCGCGGGGAAGCTTAAATGCCCTGGTAGACTGCCAAATTTAAATCCTCTAATAAATCATGACCCGACTGACGGTCAGTGGTAATGCACAGTCTTATCGGGGTATTAGGACATTTCAATGTAGAAGTGCCCCCTCTCTCTCTTGATAAGCTTCTAGGACCGATTCCTTGGCGATCGTGATTAATAGTGTTATCATTTACTTTTTTGTAAATATTTTTGGACTCTGCTTAAAAAGCGAATGATGTAAAGAGAGTTAAGCGATTAAGTAACTGATCAAGTACTTTCGTTTTCTAAAGAAGTTGCTTATGTTTGCATCAGATGCAATTGATAAGAGATTTAATGCTAGTGATAAATGATACAGAAGGCCTGCTTTACTTCTTGAATATATCGATGCAATTCTTCAAGGTAGAAATATATAAATGTAAAAATTCTATCCTAAGGAATTTGTATTTCTATTTGAATATCTTGTTAGCATCCTGTTTCTAAAATGTCGTATTTCAAAACTCTAATTACTGAGTTTTTCCGTTTACATATGAGCAATTTTATGCTGTTGTTGTTGTGTTGTTGGTATAAGTATATGTTCTAGAGTTGTTGCTTTTTTCATTTGTGCATATATATTTTTCACGAAATTTTCTTCCATTATTATTTGGATTTACGTTTATGAAACTTGTGTTACGCTTTTTGGAACACGAGGAGTTAGTACCTAGAGCCTCTAAAATAATGAATAAATAAAAAAAATAAAAGGTTTTGATTCCTTGCATAATTATCGTTCAAAATCATTGATGTACGGTTTCTTTGGCTGAAATAAATTCTGATAGCATAAAGTGTTTTTTAAAGTCTATAGTAAAAAACATGGAAAGAAGCAACATCTAGTAAATGCCGTCAGTAGAATGTTTTTCAAGAAATGTACTTCCATTAAATGCCGTATATATAATTGTTTTTCAAAATGCTCGATAAAAAAAGTCATACATAGATTCAAATTTAAAGCAATAAAACCAAACATCAAATTATTTTACAGGAATAGGATTAAAAGAAAATTTCAATATCGAAAAGTATCTAATTTTTGGTACTTGATAAACATTTGAAATCAATCCAACAAGGAAATTTAAATAATAGATTGGTTTTCATTTGCTTTACTTTTATAAATGTGGACTTCTTTTAAATAGGAATTTCTCAAAAAGCATGAATTAGTAAAAAATCAAAACACTTACTATAGTATCAAAAAATGCTTATAGAGAATATAAGCGCGTGAAATTTAAGGCAACTAGGGAATATAAATTGTTTATTGATTTTCATAATTATTTTCTGATTTCTTTCTTTGGTATGCAGTAAAAATTGGCCCTTAAACAATTCAGTAAAGAATACAATTTGTATCATTTTATTCTTTGAAACTTATATTCTCTGAAAGAAATGGTATTGTAATGAAGAGATAATAGTAATAAAGAAATGTTTATATATTTTTTGCTCAGACAAAAAATGGGTTATTGAATCATTGACAAAAGATTTGAAGGTATTTTAGAATCACACTGGAAAATCATGCTTCTATTATACTTTTAAAATAGTCTCCATTAATGAAATTATAATATCTTATCTTTGTATTTTTAAAAATACATGAATTATTTGGAAAGTGATGTAACAATAAAAGTAAATGATGTTTTTAAAGATATGATTAAGTATTTTCGCACCATACCAAGCTTTTTTGGGCTTTGTTCAGACAAAATATTATAGCTTTGTTATATAATTTTAAAATGATAAGAACATTTCTCCACAAACAATATTTAAATTAACAACATTTGCAATTAACTGAACGAAATTGAACTTCCAGAATTTTTGATTAAAGAATGAATACTTAGATCAAAAATGCTTTCGATCAAAGAAGAATAATTTGCATAACAGTGATTGATTAATCTTTTTTTCCATTTCATTAGAAATAAGTATTAATGAAAACAAACACTGTACGAAGCTTGAATTATGAACCAAAGTAAAAGCAAATAAGGAAGAAAAGGAATGACAACCGAGGAAAATAAAAGAGAAATAAAATTATTTATTCTTCTTATGAACAATTAATAAAATTAAATCAAATATAATCAGTTGCGACATACCAAGGTGTAACACAATGTTAGAGATGCCCAAAAATAATTTTGAAAATACAGTTAATATTGTAATAAAAATGGAAAAATAATTTCTTCCATAAAAATTATCTATAATATGCAAACTTCTTCTATTTTTTTTAAAAAAATTGGAAAACGATGAAAGAAAATTGTTGATATTGAGCTTCAAAATATAAGTTCTTACAACATTGTTAAATCAGTTTTCTGGTCACATCTATACGTTAAATGATTAAGCACACTTTTGTACAATTTTTTTAAGACGAATTCCTTTGTGCTTTCAGATATACAAGTATTTAAGAAATGGCATTTAAAGTTATGAATTAATGTTAACAAATAACATTGAATCTTTAATTAAGACAAAATAAAAATGTAATTTCATAAGATTAATAAAAAAATTAAGATAAGAATATAATTATATAAGTAAGCTGTAATTGCAGAATAATTTAAATATAATTTATGAAAATGGCAAGTAACGTCTGAAGAATAATTTAAGTAAAATGCAACAAGAAGAACTTTGCCACAACAAATAAATAACTGCAATTCAAATAGCATTAATGCATCATATTAAAATCTGTTATGAAATTGTTATACAGCAGTTCTACAATTATTAAAGTTGCATTTAATTGTTTTTAGAATATAATTTGATTATCTAATTTAAATTTTGGAAGTAGATTTGGTAATCTGCTTGTTAGAATACCAGCAAAAGGTTAGAGTAAAATAAAAAGTAAGCCTCCCTCCCCCAAAAAAAAAAGAAACCCCGACAAAATAAAATAAGTTATTTAAAAAAATCATTCCACTTTTAGACGTATTTTCTAAAGAAAATAAATCTTCAAGAAACTAATTGAAACATTAAAAGATGCAAAATTTCTGCATCTAAAATATTTGAAAAATCTAAAGTCGCTTTTTACGAGGAACTTCTAAAACTTTATGTTCTTTGAAACAAGAATTTCAAAAAGTCATTAATTGTTCTTCGTATCTTTTTCTTACTTTTATCCTTGAGTATAAAAAAATAAACGTATTAGCCGATGGTAAAAAATCATTTAATGCATCAGAGATAATATAAATGCTTTTTATCTCAGTTTTCATCTTTTCAAGTATCATGCAAGTCAAAAAGGAAAAGAAGTTTCCAGAATTTCATTTTTCTTCTTTTCATTTAAGAAAAATTCCACTTGAGATTTTAATTCCCTCTCGATTTGTAACTTAGTACGAGTGGTTACTATTCCATTTAAAAATAAAAGAAGAAAGGAAATAAAACCGCAGAGATCTTCTATTTCACAAAATTAAAAAAAAAGAAAAAGAAAAAGAAAGACACAAAAGAAAAATTACCAGAAAGAGATCCACAAAATATACTAGACACTTTCTTTTTGAGTTGTTTCAGTGGTCTCTTTGAGAACTTATAACAAGAACACTCGAACGAAAGCGAAATTACTCCGAAATCTCATCGCATTTTTCGAGATCTCATAACAAAAAACTTTTCTGTCTGTGAGGGGGGTGGAAAAGTAGAAATGTTCGTTAGAATCTCCAGCATCCTGAGCTAAGGAAGGAATCTTAGCCATTTTGGATGCATTTTTTCTCCTTCCTCTTTGCTACTCCTGGAACAAATTGTTCTGCAGAAGAAAACGAAAAGCGGTTCAATTAAGGGAAGGATTATGTTCTTATTCCGAAGAAGATAGGCACACACAGTCTTCCTTCCCCTTCCCCCTCCCCTATGAATGCTGGATAGCACGGAAACGCTCTTTATTGTTTCCTGTCCTGCTGGCTAATAGTAGGACGAGGCCTGAGTGGTATCAGTTGGGCAATGTTTGCGACTCTCTCCCCAAGAGAGAAAGAGGGAGGTTTATAGATCCCAAAGACAAGAACTCTGAATGGAGAGGCCGAAAGTGACCGATTAGTCTTTCTCCTGATCCCTTTTTCTTCACTTCTGAGATAAAAACAGGAAGGTTATCGATATCAGGTGTAGATTAGGTTGGGTTCTGGAATTAGAATTGAACTTTCCTAATTGGGTCACCATTTTGCTGCAGCTGAGCAAAAGAATATCGTAGGAGTTTAGTCAACACAACTATCACGTTCCTTCAAAACAAAATTCAAATGGAACTGCAATTTGAAGTTCGATATAATTCAAATTAGTATATTGTTAGAAATAAGATAAATTTACGATATATCTGGTAAAAAAATCACCATTGTTAATCTATTGTTAGCTCTTGAGGAGAGGTAAAGGCAAAGGCAACCACTATACGTTAAAGGATATGTGTAAAAGGCAAAGTGTATATGTTAGGAACCATAGGAGTGATTAAAAATTACTAATACTAACTATAATTATCTGTACAATGTTATACCACTATATACATTATAACCAACTATAATGTTAATACTAAACAACTGCTATTAACATCATGAATGTTTACAAATTATTATTAACTCTATTAATTCTTAATATTTATTATTAATATTATAATTAATCCTCTGAATACACAATTTTTAAATCTCTATTTAGGTGCGACATTTGCAAAAATAATCAATTATCATTTAATGAATTGATATTACTTGTTACGCGATAATAACATATAATAAGAATCTGTAATAGTAAAAATAAAGGTTCTAAACTGCTATAAATGTGAGATAAAATAGAAAATTGACTGGTTTCTAACCCAGGAAATCACGAGATTAGCTACTGAAGTGTCAATATCTCCTATCATATTTACTTTAATATGCTTATTTAGAAGATTCTTAGCATATTGAAGTATTATAAAAGTTAGACAAATATTCGTTTTGGATAAGACAAATTCTATGATTCTGGAACTTAAGGAAAATAGACATTCTCTAGAATAAATTTCTTTATCCTTGAAAAATAAGAATAACAAAGATAATAAAAATTGGATAAATATTAAAGATATGTTTAGAGGTGTGGAATAAAAGGGGAATTTAATTACATAACTCTATTAAATTTCATAATTTGAAGGTTAAAATTAAATGGCATTGAACAAATTTATAAAACTATAAATGGCTTGTATAAGAAATTTCAAATCTCAAAAATAATAATAATAATAATAATAACTACTAAAGCACAAAATCAGAGACAGCCATTTTGACTTTATTAAATAGAATCAAATTCCCTTGGTTCACTATCAAATTAATTGATTTTTATACAAATCAAGTACATTTTTTTTGAAACTGTGCATTTTTAACCAACTTCTTGTTCTAATGTCATACACAGAAAAAGGCATTAGATTTTAATTGAGTAAATTCTAGATTAATTTTTTTTTAGTTTTAGTTTTATAAACACTTACAAAATGTTTTTTTTCTTTTAATATTCACAATTTGAAATTAAAAAAAATATTTTTCGAAAGTAGAAAAGTTTGAAAAGTAACAAAAAACGTTAAGGAGATTTCCTGTATCATTTCAATAGTTTGATCATGCAATCTTTTTTGAATGTACAATCAGAAATCCAAGAACAATTTTGTTGTTGTTACTGATGGCCCTTGATATAGGCAGCATCAGCGTATTTAAGCCAAAATAAGCGTCTCTACTTTGAAATAGTACCAACTAGGGCCAAGAGTACGACTTCAGCTACACACTCGTAATCACTTGCACAGCCCCTATTTACAGGGGGGCACATTCCCACGCCTCACAGATTGAACTCAGAAGAACAACCTTGAACTAACCGGGACTCGAATCAGGGACGTCCGGATCCCGAGAAAGACACGCTATCTCTGCGCCAGAATGCCGGCTAGAACAATTTTAATAATAATTATCTATATATTAATTATTTATAATGAAGACATTACTTTTTTTAAAGTAGCATTTACGAAGATTCATAACATTGGAAAGGAAAACTGGATGAAATTATAACACAAAATAAGATAATAATACCGAAAATTCTAATTTTTTAAAAATTAGAACATGTATAATCGCTATTTCAATAAATCTATCATGAGCCATTAATATTTTTCTTGTTTTTGTATTGGCTTTTTTTAATTCCCTTTATTGTATTAAATGTAACCTCCCTTCAAAATTCTATGCATTATTTACATATTTATAACAATTTATATTTGTTATTTTTACATTTTCCCCTTTCTCCAGTCAAATAATATCTTTTCTCTTTTCTACATTTGTCAATGCCATTCAAAATGCTATATCATCGAATCTCAAAATAGAAAAAGAAAAATAATTTTTATAAAATCTATGAGTGTTAAAAAAAGTAGGCTTTTTCGGAAAATGCTAGGCTTAAGCTAAAGAACAAGCTCAAAAAAATAATAACAGATGAAACTGTTGGAGCTGGAGGAATATTTTAAAGGTTTGAGAAGAAAGCCGGGAAAATCCGAAAATAACGCCATAAACAATGTAGGGCTTGTTTGTTCTTTTTACATAAAAACTTAAAACCCATAGATACAGTGTTCTCTAAATCCTTGACCTAACATATTTTTTTTTTTTGAATTTTAAAATAGTAAAACTTTACGCATGAAGGTTACAACAAGCAATCAGCAAAACAGTGTTTCACGAGTACGTTTTGGTTTCAAAAAGATCAGAAGATAAAACACATAACCGGATGAAGCGTGCGGTGGGTAAATCTTGTTTAGAAAAAGATAAATGAAACATTGTTGTTTATATCAGATTTTCCTGGCGTCTGAAACATACCAGACGCAAATTCTGCTATATTTCAGCGGGAAAAGTTACCATAAATGGTAACTTTTTCCTATACAAATGTTTGTATAGGAAATAAAATCAGTTTTTTCTTTATTTTTTTTTCAGCTTAACTCAGTTCATAAATATTATTTAGCATTTTTTGTTTACTGTCATTTGTATTTTAACACTTCAAAAAATCATAGTGAAAATATTTGGGATAAACATATAATTAAAAACCATTAATTATATAAAATAAATAGTATATATTTTTAAAATTTTATATAAAACACTTAATAAAACGAGAAAAAATAATAAACAAAGAAATTTTATTTGAAAACAATGAGAATGTAGAATGTGATCAGATTTTAAAGCGTAATTTTTTTTTATCATGAAAAATAAAATAACTAAATAATTTCGAAAAAGACATGGCAATAGTAGACATAGCAACATTCTATAAAATACATAAATTCAGTGTAACCTTTTAACAGGTGTTTTAAAATATTTTATTATATTATTGTTTCGTATATTCAATTTTTTACTTTATAGGGAGGTGGTAAGGTAGAATATATTTCTTAAATCGTTCCTTTGGAATCCTAACTTATTGCATCTTCTATCTAACTTATCGAAGCAATTTAATTTGTAGGGATATCAATTGGGGAATTAAAGTGGCCCGAAATGTACGAAAATAGAATTTATGTAATCAGTATCTATTATGTTATTGTTTTCTGAATTCTAAATTCGAATAGAAGAGGCTACCCAAAATTTAGATTATTTTTCTCCTCTACAGTAAAATCACATGTCTTCATATTTTTCCTTATTTTAATCAATGATATTTAATTTCTGTTACCTGTAAATTTGTAGATACAAGAATTTCTGAAACCACTAGATTTATTGAAACAGAATTTAATGCTTTATTCATAAAGATGGAAATTTTCTGTTCGATAGTTTTTTTTTCTTTATTCCCAGCTACATTGAGAATAATTGTGAATTATGCCACTCCAGGCAGATTTTCTTTTATTCAGGATGGAAGCTGAGTCTTTAGTCTGTTTTGTGATTCAAGCAAACAAAAGAAATGTCAGTTCCTTAATTCATTGCTTTGCCCCTATTTCAGAACAATGTCATTTCAACTTTCATTTCCTGCATTCATATTTTGGTATTATCACAGCATACATTAATACGAATTTGATTCTTGACTGCTTGCAATTGAAACATTTTTACTTTATGTATTATAGATCTATACACAATTTATATCAAAATATTTCGGTAAAGAACCTCAACGAATAAGTCAATTTTTATGGTAATTGGTTTTTGTACTAACAAATTTGGGTTTCGGGTATGTGGGCAGATTGTAAAGTTAAAGTAACCAGCTTCGAAAATTCGAGGAAATTGAATGTTACTACTAGTGAGTATGAATCGATATGGTTTCTGACCTTTCATTTTTTCCAAAGTATTATTCTTTCTACATTTATAACACTGTGGTAAGACAAGTCTCATAATTTCAGGTTCAAAGAAGAGAAACAATTCTGATGTTCAGGGAAATAACTCTAAGCCTTCAGTTTAGAGTTTGGATGTAAGGAATTTTTTTCATCTCAACTAAGAAAAACTTTTGTAAGTTTACATGTATGATTTTTATTTTTTCATCATTATGCATATATTATTTATTTAACTATAAAGGAGAAGATCCATCTGTTTTTTGTATTTATCAAAAATCGAAATAGTCAAAATCCAAACAAAATATCCTCGATCGCTACCAGGTTGCGAAGTTTGATTTGTTTGATTTTTATTGTTATAGGTTCAGTGTGAACGAGAATTATTTCATCAGTTAATTTAAGTGTAATTCAAACTTCATATTAGAATTCTGATGGAACTATTCACCATATATCCCAATATGGAGATGAAAGAATTCAACAACAAATAATTGAAGATTAACAGGAAGATAAACATGAAGTTGAGTCGCTCTTTCTGGAAATCTTGGGATTACTACATTGATATTTATTTATAGAATTTTAGCCACTCGGGGTGCATTTCCGAGTAAAAAAGAAAATACAATTTATTAATGATAAAATGACAATAAAATATCTTTTCTAGGAGTAAGCTGTTGTTTTTATAATTGAAAAAGAACAACAAAGGTTTGAATTTAATTTTCTGATGAATTTTGAACATTCCAAATATAAATTGTGGAATCTCATGTCTGAATTTGGTTTATTAGTCAGCTTCAGATTAAATTTCAAAATTTTAATTGAATTTAGTATTGTATTTATTGAATGACTATTTTTTATAGTTGTACTAACATGATGAAATATATTCTTAATTTTGGGGGCTACAGATTTTGTATTGAATACTAATATCTCTTTTAATTCCGGTGACTATAATTATATAATGATTATTATTAGAATGTTTTATTTTAAATTTTGGTAAATTAGGCTCGGAAAATGTAAATGATAATTTTTAAATTAAAAAAGTATAATTACTATTATTAAAAATATAATTTATTTGTACATTTTTTGTTCCGATAGAGCTACTTATTATATTTACTAATTTCATTACGATTTTTTAACATTTTACTTACGATTATTTTTTTACGACTTTTACTAATTAGATTTATTTACTTTAATTTTGGACTAACTGAAAACTATTGAAAAATTTCGATATTATGTCTTTTTAAAAAGTTGTTTACTAGATTTCTGTAACTGTATCCTTAACTCTGTAAGAAGCATATATTCTAATAGGTGCCAGCAAAAGTTTATTCCTGCATATTTCGGCAAAAATCTTAAGTTCAGGTAAGAAAAAATGCTTTTCTATGGCGATGTATTCAAGGTTTGCTCATAGTTATTCTGTACTGAAATTTATTCACTAAATTCCTTCGAGCTTGAAATTCCTCAGGATAGGACACTTGTTTGTCTAATCAGCTGAATTTCAGAAGATAGTTAATTGATCCTTGATCGGCGCTTCCGGAGAAATTGTCAGCTTGTTATGTTTCTCTCTTCGGAAAATAGTTTGGCAAAGAAATTTCTAACTACATTGCCAGTCCCTCACCAAATATTGTAAAAATTAAAATACTCCAGGTGTGTGAAGGAAATAGGCCTTTCAGTCGATGAAATGACCAACTTTCGTTGAACAAAAATCAGATGTATTGTCATATATGTTGCAAATACTTATATCTGATTTTTCTGAATGAGAGCAACCCTACTAGTTGACAGCTCTTGGTTGACCCCCCTCCCGAAGAGTCACTGAGGAGAGCACAGAAAAAACCATCATTCTCCAGTCAAAATATTCCCTTGGCGTGTCTGGAAAGGGCAGTGACTCTCGAACTCCCACCTATAGTGTTTATTCTTGGATTCAGAAATTGTTCGCCTTTCACCGAGAGTCTTTTATTTAATCAAAAAAGTGGTGAAAAGAGGTTTATATTTAGCATTCGGAATAACTTAGATTATAGACGAATTAATAAACATAATAATCTCTAATCTTTTAGCACTTTGCCCCTTGTTGAAGTGCTCTTAGTCAAAAAGTACTACTTGCAATGTTTGACTTCCTGCTGAAAATCATACGAACATTCAGCACATCACAAAGTCAATTTGAAACGACTAATCGATGATGTATCTCTGTCCTCTATGATACCTGAACTTAAGAACTTTGGTGATGTGGGAAATGCATTTTGAAGAAGTTATGTAAAAATCAGAGATCTTAATTTGGCTGTTTTAACTTCTTAGAATTCCTTGGAGGAGCAATATTCCTTCACTTCCGAGATAATCCATGTTACCCCCTTTTTTTGAAATGGCTGATTTTGGTTTTCCTTTACAGACAATAAATGGGTGAAAATCTTTGTGTCACATTTACTTAGAGTGATTGTCTTCTTTCGACATTATCTCTGCTTAGTATCGACTAATTAAAAAGCGCAACAATAAATTTTTTTTGTCAAATTTCGCTGAATGACTCCTTTTCAGTAGACTAATTTGATGTATATTTTCACAAAATTTAACGGAAATCTTTAATAATTTGTATAAAATTCTAATGGAACAATTAAAATTCTTTTTGCGTTCAATATATATAACACAGTTTTCTTTAAAAGGAACCAAAATCTAAACAATTAATTAAAATGCAAAAATGTTGCAAAATTTTATAGGTTACAATATAAAAATTATGAATTTTCCAATAAATATGTTATAAAGGAAATAAACAAAAACATTTTAATTTTTTCAGTTTAGTTTTATTATTAATAGTATAAGCAATATCATCAGAAAATTTCATTAAAATACTTTAATTTGTTTTGGAGATATCTTGTTAAGTGTGGATTACTTATTCCGAAAATATTTCAGAAAATTGCATTTAAAGATTGTATTTAATATAAAAAATATTTATCCATGGGAAAAAATCTAAAATATTCAACCTTCCTTTTTATTCTATAATGATATTGTCAAATAATGTGGAATTCCATACCCTAAGATTGAGTTTTAAAGTTGAGCATTATCTGTTGACAAGTTAATATGATTTTTATTGAGTTTTCATAATATCATGAATAGTTTCATTTTAAATTCAATAACATCGCACTTAAAATAATGCCATATTTGTAATATTATCAATTTGATTCGGAGGAATACGACTGAGTGTTAAAAGAAAAATTAGAAATCAGATAATTTCTAATTTTGTTGACTTACTTTGGAAGCATTAAGATTTATGTTTCAAACATCATAATGATTCATATATATAATATGCATAAATATTTTAATATATCTATACAAATGTTATTAAACATGAAAAATCTTAATTTATTTATTGAATTCGAACTTATTTAACTTAAATGAATCTCAAACTTATATATTGAATAAATTGCCTTTTTGGAATACATAGTTATATTTGGAATGTTATAATATTGTAAAGAATATGCTTAGTTTTTCGATAAGTCAAAGCAACTTGTGATTTATATTGAACAGAAATTTCATTGCTATTCAATACAAATCACAAACTGTTATGAGGTGTGGATAAATATTATATATTTATGGAAATGTAATAGAATATTAAAAAAGATAAATTATTGGCAAAATAGGTATAAATATTTTTCAAGCCTTATTACGACTACCCATATTATGATCAATATTATTTTTATATATTTTAAGACCAAAAAGCAAAAAGGCAGCTAAATAAAATATTATAAAACAATCCCAGTTTTATATTTCAAACGTTATGTTGGAAAAGATTAAGTAAATAATGATAGAGAAAAAAAAGGGGGGCTTTCAAAAGAAATTTACATTTATTTTTTCAATCATTAGATACACATCTCTTCTTCATTTATAATAAAATATTTTTAAATGGAATAAAGAAAAGATAAGAAATCTCGCTATCTTAATACTCGATTCCGCCACCCTAATGGCCCCATTGCGTTCCGTCCAACTTTTTACGATTCATCAGTTTTCCATAATTTTTCAGTATTTCCCAGCTTTCCACAGCTCTATTACTTCAACGACCAGTGATCTATACACACACACATTTTTTCCCCTCATCTGCCAGTTTCACTAAAGCTCACAATACCCACAAGATCAAATATTTATTCTCTAAAGCAACCAAAAAAAAAGGGGCCTTCGAGCTTTACAAGCTTGAAACTTTATGTTTGCTATCAAACTTAATAGCCGCGTTTAATGCTTAACAAACAGGGCTGGTGGTCCTATAGGGAAATTTTGTGAGAGGCAGCTATGTGGAAAATTCCACTTACGCTTCAAAGATAATGGCCTTTTAGAGAGGGAAGCCAGATGTTGGGGAAGGTAAATCTTTGTTCCTAATTCGAGGTGTTTTGTTGGGTATTGAATGTGCTTTTTATTAGAGGCCGAATCCAAAACCAAGGGCGTAATCACCCGGGACCGCAGATAAGCGTAATCTGTCCGGGTTACTTAAGTGAAAGGTGATTTACGTCACTTAAATTTCTTTTGCGAGAGTTGGAGGGGTCTCTTATTAAGTAGGAGGTCTTGTTAAATTCCCTCGACTCTTTGCATTGTTTAACCTCTAGCTTACGGGCGGTACAACTGCTGTACCAAGATTTTTTTTACCTTTCCTTACGGGTCGGTACAACTGTTGTACCAGTAACAAGCTTGGATTTCGTCCCCCCACTTGAACTTCCCGGCGAACCGTAATTGCCTCATAAAAATCCCTGCCCTTTTGTGCTATACCCTTCAGGGTCAGGAGATTTCGTCCTGCTGTAGTTATGATCACTGTTGGCGCTAGTCAGTTTTGTGAACCTTGCTTTGGCGACATTTTTTTAAGTAACATTTCTGAGAGGTATGGAATGAGTTTGTAATACTCGATTGAAAACATTATTCTTTTCCACCGTTCCTTAATTTCTAACCATTGTAAATTGTTAATTTTTTAACAATAAAATTTTGTAAATTTATAATAATGTCCGTTTATAATTTTATTTGAATCAAGAATTACTTGAATTTTCATTTCTGATGGAATGGTGTAGTGTAGGTAATCGGTGACCTAGATAAATTGCTACATTTTTCGTCATTCGTCATAGTCCAAAAAAACTAAATTGAACCTACGATTGGGTTTTTTTCTTTCACCCTATCATTATTCTGTTTTACATTGAAAAGTGACACAACACTGTTTTGTCTTCATGCCTGCCTCCCCTTCTATGACTGGAATCTCGGGCATATATACTTCGCAGTTACTAATGTACTATTCTAACACAACATTAAAGAATTGACTACTTAAGATTTTTTAACTTTTAAAGTTTAATACTTGAACAAATATTTCAGGCTAAAAATACATTTGGGTTGTGATTTTTAAGCCAGCTGTAAGTTTCATCATTATTTTTTATGATTAATGAAAACGGTTGCTTTAATTATTTATAGATAATCATTCGTTAAAAGTTATGATTCTAATTTTAAAATATTGAAAGAGGTTCTTTAAATCTATGATAAATAATAATTGGTAGCTTTTTATACATTCAAACATCAGAAGAGAAATATTAAAATCTTTATGCCTTCATTTCAATTCACTGAAAAGTTACTAGACATTTGAATTTTTCCAGAAACATTTTTACTCAAATAAAATAGTAGGAATTCTAGATTTAATTTTAAGCATTTCTGAAATATAATCTAAATACTCTGCTTGTACAAATGTTGTAGCTAATTACGAAAGCTGATCATTTAGAATGCTAGCTTTATTCATTAAAGATTTTTTGAAAGTTTTCTTTTTTGATAACTACTTTTCAACATATTATTATATCAATGAAATCTTATGTATCAAATTCTAAACATACCATATCTAATCTTAGTTTGGTTAAATTAACCGTCTTAAATCTGGTGATTAGTTACGTATTAGTAAATTTTTAAGCAGAAAAAAAATCATAAATCAATTATTTATTGCCTACAAAACTCAGCGTACTTTTCAAAAATACTATACTGCTATGACTTATTGAAATTTTCGGGAAAAAATCTTTATAAATTATAAGAATCGACAATAAAATAGGGAAACGTCACTAGTGATTTATATTGAAAACCGTCCGAAATATGTTAGGAATAAAAAATGTATTTGTTTTTTATGAGCTCAATATATTAATATTAAATATTTGAAATTAACAAAATAGCAGACAATCATATATGCTATTTTGCAGATACATTTAACTTACAAAATAGCTAAGAATTGTTTTCTCTATTTTGTGCAAAGAAATGAAAATATTTTCAAAAAAAATTAGTTATGAATTTTATACATTATTTATAAATGTTTACATTTAATAAAGATAAATGAGTTAGAAGAAAAACAAAATGAAATTCACGGTGATGTGTTCATGTTTTATAAGAATTAAATTTACACCTTCAGTACGGCTTGAGAAATTTATTTAATCACAAATATGATTGAAAAATTGACAACGATAAATAATTATACCGCAGTTATTCTATTTAAAATTTATTTAATATCATAAAATTTAAGTCATTTCTTGTATATATATATATAATCAGAAAACTAGTGTTTCAGAAAAAAAAAACTGCGATAAAAAGCTTTTTCTAGGAGACCAGACAAAGTAAAACCTCAAAAAAGCAACCCGGTTAAGACGGAGAGGACAGATGACCAATTAGCACTACGGGTGGCCGAAATCGGACAACAATCGCTTTTAAAAAAGGGGGAAAGCATTTGTTATCTTCTTCACAGAATCCCCGTATTCAAAGGAACTTTTTCGAGTTTGGGTTCCCGCAACGTAAAGGTTAATGGAACATCAACGAAATGTCTTACAGCTAAGTCCTGTCTGATATCTTTAATAGAGAAGCTGCAATTTTTTTTTAATTCGTCAGAGATAACGCAATGTAGAAAATAACCGATAAAATCTGAGGGTTTCTTATACATAGCAAAAATGTATCTTTTTTTATTTCTGGCATAGGAAGTAAAGAGGAATTATTGTTACTTGAAACAAATCAAAATGTAGATTTAGAAGAATCTTAAAGATTTTTAAAATTTCCTCTACGAAAATTAAAAAAAATATATATTTGTCATTCAGCCTCCCTGTCCGCCTATGATAAAAATAACTCTTAAACGCTTTTGTCTAGAATAATGAAATTTGTTTTATAGCTTAATATGAAATTTGTTGATTGATTTAATCTAATTTCTAAAATTTTTCTATTTAAACAGAATATATTCACAACAATATATAAAAGAAAACATTCTCAAACTTTTAAAATTTCCTCCGCGAATTAAAAAAAAATTGTTATTAAGTCTGCCTGTCTGTCTTTATGATACAGATAACTCATACGCGCTTTGGTCAAGAATTATGAGATTTTTTATAAAGCTTAACATGAAATTTTCTGATATAAGTTTTTTTCTATCAAATTTTGAACAAAATATATTTAGAAGACTATATATGAGAAGACATTCTCAAACTTTTTAAAACTACCTTCACAAATACGGAAAAAAATATTTTTGCCGTTAAGTATGCTTGTCTGTCTCTATGATAAAGAGAGCCTATAAAAGCTTTCATCTAGAAGAATGAGATGTTATATAGCTTAACATGAAATTTGTAGATAGAAGAAGTTTGTTCAAAATTTTGAGCAAAATATATTCAGAAGTCTGTCCGAATGTCATTCACTCGGGAGTTGATTTCCATTGGTCTATGTATTGAAAACGCAAGATATATTCAGAAGAAGCCTGTCATAATGTGTAAATATAAATTAATAGGAGATATTTAGAGATTTAATTTCATCAAATTTTGAGACACAATTACTAAGGAGTCGATCCCTATTGATCTATAATTTGAGAATTCTGTAAGCCCGATAATTCAAAAACTTAATGCTTTAAATATATGGAATTTAGCATTTGATTTTGTAGAAAGCAAATGTAGTTCTACATAATAATATTAATTTATTGTTTGGTAAAAAAATACAATACTAATATACAATATTATACTATTAACCACACACCAGAAATGAAACAAAAAGAACGTTTACAAAAGAACACACGACAAAGATTAAATTTACGCCAAAAGTTAATATCCGCAACTATTGTGCACTAAAGCCATGTATAGACTTTTTATTTTGCACCGCCAGGAGTGCAAAATCATCCTTAAAACCAGAACAAATATCTTATAAATCAAAAAATAAGAAGGTCAGTACGAATCCCGACTTCCAAAGACCCCTTCACCTCATCCCTCCTGTAAACTTAATTCCATTTTAGGAATTGTAAATATTTTGTTTTAAAATTTTGATAAGATTCAGGTATGAAATTATTTTGATTTTTCAATACATTTAATTTTAGTATCTAGGGTTAAATAATTAAATTGTATAGATAAAGTAATTAATTCCTTAAATTAACTGAAAATTTGTGAGCAATTTGAGATTATTCTAGCATTTATAATTGTCACAAATTCGCCGTTCTTTTAAATATACTCAGCTTGGAAACTTGTTACATTATCTTGAATTCTTACTCTAATTAAGAAAATCTTATTTATACGATGGAAGTAATAAGCTGCATAATAAGTATCATACTTTTCTCATATACCCAGAACTTGAATATTTTAACAAGTACATAATACCCGAAGGAATAATAAAATTCCTTTGAATAATTGAACACATGCAGTGAAAACTAATTTGCTGCCAAATTCAAAAGTCAAGGGTCTTGGTTATTAAGAAGAATATGCTGAATTCCAAGAACAACGAGGCATTGTTTATACCGCGAAATTATGCATCATTAATAAAACAAAATGGAGATTTTCATTCTCAATGCTGCATTAACTATGCATTATGTGGTCCAGACATTTAAGTTTTAACAAATCTGAAACTTTTACTTTTTTGCAATTTTTCTAAGATTTTTTGATTTTTAAAAAAATATTGTGATTTAATAATAATAGCTAAATTAGATAATAGCCTCTAAATATATTTTATTGAAAAACAATGATGTTGAAAATCATTTCTAAAAATATTTAATACTATTATTTTTTAAAACTATTTTACTATTAGTTTTAAAAGCTATTTTACAAACAGTTTTTTAAAAAATATTTTTAATTTCCTATATCAATGAAACAATTGATAATCAGTCATATATTATGTGAATTTAGTACAAATTTATGATTTTTCAGTAAACGTCAAATATTCAGTTAAAATGTATGGTTCCGATAATATATAAATCTTAAAATTATTGAAAGATATAAGCCTCATCTCGAGATATATGTAAAGCACTTTTTGAAAATCTCTATTTAATAAAGTAATAACGTTAAAATTAATAAGAAAGATTTCCAATAATAAAAAAAAAACCTATTAAAGGCTACTCCAGTTTTGCAATATTGCTCATAAAATACACAATATTTATTTTTCCCTACCAAGTGAATGCTAAACCTACCGAATTTTTTTATGAAATTTGGTTTCAAAATATTTTAGTTTAAATGCATTATTTTAATATTTAAAACAACATTTCAATATTTTCATTTAGAATAAGGAAAATCCAAAATAGCTGATGATATATTAACAATAATTAGATAACACAAAAAAAATTGGCGATGGAATAGGAATATTAGCTTCTTCCTTTTTTTAAATGTCTCGAAAATAAGAAATGATTTTTAACTGCATTCATTCTTAGCCTTTTCCCTTTACTTTTTCTTACAAAATCAATTATTTTATCATACCCGAGGCGACAGAAAAAAAAATAGTGATGGAACATCATATAAAAGTTTAATATCATCAACTAATTATTTAAGCTTTAGAAATGAAATGATAAGTATGATCACAATAAATTATACAGGTGGTAGTATGATAGGATGATAAACGATGGTTAGTATGACTATCATATACATTACAAAATGATGTAGTTGTATATTATCTGTACCTCATTTATGAAAAAATAACAAATAATTTTGAAATACTAAAGAAATAAATTTAGCTATTGTGAAATAAAATATTAAATATAGAAATATATATTGGGAAAATATTTACAGCCATCATTTACTTTATATAAAATAAAATCTTAGGATTTCGAAAAGTGTTGCATGTATATACAAAAAATATTATTACACAAGCTTCAGCGGGATACGCAAACTTGGGGGAAAAAAACCTACAGGAGTTATCTTCTCAAAATTATCTTGCATTTTCTATAATAAAGATTATCTTCCTCCCTATGGTCGCATGAAATTGAGAATCGTGGATATGGGTATGAACGCTATGAGTGATCATACTTTTATTACCATTTAGCCCCATACATGAGCAGTTTCGTGCATTGTAGTATAGTGCAGAAAATCAGTGTTAATGTATTTCTAACCATATGCTACTGTCCGAGAGACAACAAAAAAGCCTATTAATAAACTTTGGTATCTTTGGAAAACTTTGGTGCTGTTTCTTTTTTGGCGATTAATCGCTAAAATGCAATTAACTCATAAATGCTAGAAAACTGAATTGCATGGGGAAATCAGCCTGGAAAAACTATTCCTTCAGGCTGATATCAAAATTTGGTGATCGTAGCCAGAAGATCTAATGCAACTGCATTTATTTAAGTCATTGCATTTTTGAGATATTGCTTTTACATACATGCATAAATACGGACCTACAGATGGTCAATCTTTTGAAGGAATTTCTTGCAAATTTTGATTCAAATATACAAATTGAATTTTAAATCTATGTATTAAATTTTATTTACCTGGTTCTTTTCTTATAACTGTCATGTTACCTCGTATTAGCGCAATCAATTTAATTATAATGTTTTTTGTTCAAAATTTAATTAATATCTGCAAATTTATTGTAATGTTCTATTATCAAGTTTCATCAATTTAGATTAAAATGTATTTGAGCAATAGTGTGTACAAATAAACATACAATCGTAATTTTCAAAAAAAGTTTGAGTAATACTACTGGGGGGACAGGGTCAGAGGTGATCGTTCTCTGGTCCAGATCTAAATTACTGTCTGTGGATGAAGGAATGAAATTCATGAATGAAATCCGACCCATAAATAAAGCTTGTGTCGTGTGTGAGTTAGAAGTCAGATTTCTGCCTTTAGGCGCCCAGGGGCTAATACCCTCAGAAGCCACTGCACCGTAAAGTGAAACACAAAAACAACAACAAAAAATATGTTCTTTGTTTTGAATGGTTTGAAATGCGGAGATTTGTCAAAATTTCAAGTTCGAATTTTTTGACGATACTATCTTTTTCTAAAGATAAACTAGAAAGTAAAAAGATATTTTTTTATCGTTCAAATGCGATTCAAAGTATAAGTTAAACATTTTGCTTTGTTATTTCTAAAAAAAATTATAAAATCGTTTTGACTATGGTATTTAAAAATTTGTCAAAAACCATTGAACCAAAGATTTTTTTTAAATTTCTGTTAAACATTGCATTAATTTTTTGTATATTTAAATAAAATAAAATAAAAGTTTTAAAATGATAAACATGACGGACTATTTTCAGTTTACGCTCGCCAACCAGTTCAGAAAGTATAATACCGCTTTGAACCTGCTTTTTCGAGACTTCATTTAAATTTCTCTGAATGAAATTCCTTGTCATCCATCACTTCAGTTATGCAATCTGAATATCTTAGTCCACATGCCTTTTTTGGGATTCCTAACTATATGCGACTAAATTTTTTTATGTTAACTATTACAACAGAAAGGCATCTTTATCATTTCTTTGTTCTTCTCAGTTTCTGTGCGTGGAATATTTCACAAAATACTTTTCGTATTTCAGGAATATATAATAGAATTTGATGCATCAACTATAAAGCCTTATATTTTAATATTTAAAAGCAAAATTTATATGAATTTAAATTAAACAAGGGGTAATATATTCATTGCCAGATAATGAAGCATTTAATCGTTTGAATGATATAATTTATTTCATCATCAATTGATCGAAATTCGAAGCTTAATTAATCGTTTCTTTATTCTTACTTTTATTGTATGCCAATTAACCAATGAGAACTGCCTGGAAATGTATCTATGGCTTGTTTATAAAGGCTTATAAATACTTTACAGATATGGAAAATTCACCTGAACAATTATATTGTGTATACATGAGGAAATGAAAACACAGTACTATAATATGACCGTTGGCAAGCAGATGTACTAATAAATGACATTAATTTAATCCCCCCAAACAATTTTGATTAATTACATCTTACCTCTCCAAATGAAGTTACGAATTTAAATTTTACTTCCAGATTAAATGCAAAGATCCGATTGGATCACTATGCCTCTAATTAATTAGCGAATTTAAATTAGTTGTTGAAATTGGGAGCTCTGTCAATATTTTTACTTTGCGATATTTCATGAAAATTAAGGGTAGAAATAATAGTTAAACATTGATGGTGAATAAAAACGTTACTAATTTTCAAATGAATCGACAAAATTGGATCAGTATTTGGAATTATATATTTGGTCAATTTTCTCAATAATCTCAAAAAGAAAAACTATCCTAGATTTCTTTAGAGCCTTGGACACATGTATTTACTGTTCAATATTTTAAAATGAAAATGAATCCATCAAAAAAAGGATGACCAAAAATCTGTTCTACCAATATAATAAATGTCCAAATTTTTATAAAAATTCTGCCAGAAGGTAACAAAGATTGTACGCAACTTTTGATAGCAAATTCATTTTGCGTTTGATTTTTCTCTTTATTTTTACGATCGTCGGATCTTGGAAAAAATAAATATATGACAGGCGTCGTAAGTAATGAATTAGAGAAATAGAGCCGTTAGCTTGAATTGAAGTGCACATCTTTCATAGTCTGTTCCTTGATGACGAAAAAATAATCGCACAAACATGTTTGAGAGAAAAATGATATAGTAGAAATAAGAAAAACTAAACATAGAAACTATTGTTGTTCAAGTTTCTAATGGCAATTGCAATGGACAAGTTCGCTGACGCAATCAGCGATTTTTAAGCTGAGGGAGAGTCTCTTGTTTCACGTAGCGTCAACTAGAGCAAAAAAATACATTTTTGGGTACTCACATATCACATTCGTCTGCACAACCCCTTTTTACAGAGGGGGGTCTTTATCACACATCTCATAGATAAAGACCCTGAGAGCCCAAGGCACCCAGATAATTTAAGATGCCCTTCTGCCAGGATGCCGGCATTTTAACTATGCGTAGAGAAAAGATGTTATATATAACAAATAGGAAGGAAATGATGAAATTTCCTGTGATTTGCAAAGAAATATCTGTCTGCAAATAATAAGTTACTAAATTTTATTACGTTAAGTATCCCATATCCACCAAAAGCCTTGAAGTATTTGTAAATTTCAATAATTTTGCATATGTCCTATTGACCATCATTCACCATTAAAATATCAATCTTATTTTTACAATATTTTAGGACACAATATTGGTAATATTGCATAAATAAGATCTGAAAATCCAAGGATTAAAAACTATAGCAATTTAATAAAAATATGTATATTTATAAATTATTATCATTTTTTTAAAAAATTTGATTTATCAAAATGCTTTTATTTGAAGTTTATAAATAATTAGTTATACATATTGATATTGGTTAATATAAAATACTTTAAATTTATTATTTTTCTTATTTTATGAAATGCGGAAAATTTTAATAAAGACTCTTTTATCTTAAAAATTATTTAATATTATCTAAATTAAGTTATTTAAAAACAAACATTTTGATATAATGCTATTAAGATTACATTGAAATAAATAATTCTTGAAAACAGTTGTCTCTTATTCGAATCGTCTTACATATTATAAAATAAGAAAAAAAAATTAAATTAAACTGTCTTCCTTTGAAGTGAAAAAAAAAGCATTAAGTGCCATATAAAAAAATAAATAATTGATTTCCAGAAATATAAAGGTTTAAAATTTTCAAATAATGGAAAATTTTTATTACTTCTGAAAGGTTCTGCATTTATTTATTTCCGTTACTCACAAAAAAAGTTACTTAAATATAAAAGAATACAAAAAAGTGACAAAAGAAAAGTTCCATTAGCCTTTTTAGTATCACAATTAAGAATTTCATTAAATGAGAGAAAGTTAAGTTAATAGGTTTGTTTGATTTATTTATTGACATTTTATTCAAACTAAAATCTTCCATCATTTCTCTGTTGAACTAATTTATAAAAGAGAATAACAGATAACAATGTAGGGAAAAAAATTAAAATGTTTCCTCTTGTGATTGAATACGTGACTTTTATTTAGATGTCAGTTTCCGCAGTAATTAAGATTTTAAAAGATTTTGTACTTTGACTGCATTTGCTACCATAGAATATTAATGGAGATATTCCTAATGGCATACACTTTCTTTGAAGTTTGGCTAAATTCATAAGTCTTTCATGTGGTTTCATAAAATTCAAAGAAGGGAAAATGCACTCAGTGGAATTCTGAAGGTTTTCCTGTTTAATTTATAGACGTTGTAAAAGTTTTCAAGAACTTTAAGGCTTAATGAATGCAACAGCATCTCTAGAAAATCATTGACATAAATTATATTCTGATTTGAGAGCAAGAAAAAAGGAATAAAAGTAAAGACATTAACATATTTTGTGTCCATTTCAACAACCTATTTAAGTAAAAATCTCAGATTAAAGATGGAAGTTATTTAATAATGTGTCAAAATGATTTATTTCCAGCAACTGTTACGCAGTTGGAAGATATTGTATATAGTCTAAATCTAACGTTTCTCTATATAAAAGGTTCTTGCTCGAAAATAGTTTTTTTTCTACATTATGGGGCAATTTGTAGCTTATCTAGATAACAATGTCTATCATTCCATCCTATTTCATTCATTCTCTTTATTATGAAGTACAGCAACAACTTAGAGTAAGAAAATCATAAATAACTCTGTAAAATAAATTAACAGAGGAAATAAATAAATAATTCTATGAAATCAGGAAAACTAATAATAGTAAAAAAAATCCATCAGTTGAGTAATTAAGATATTAATATGATGCATTGTAAATAAGTCTTAACATTTTCTACTTTTGAAGAGACACATGTGCGAACATTGCTACTTCTGGCCAGCTGTGAGAGGATTCTTCCTTTGTTACGCATTGTGTTTCTCCCGCTGTGATGTTACCCTTCGGAAGGAAAGGAGTCAGGTAATGGAGAACACATGCGATTGGGGACCTTTGAAGAATGGAACTGTGCCAAACCCCCAGATGGGACTATTTCTTTTATGGACCATCCAAACTGGGATAAAGTTCCGATAATGAACAACATATGCGTTTTACGCCCCGTTGAAGAAAGATGTGCTAAAACCTCCAGATGCGAATATTTGTGTATTGGGGCGTGTCAGATAAGAGGGTGGATGTTTCGAAAATATTCCCACGGCTGACGGCTAACCAATGGGAGTATTTCCGAAGTCTTATTGGATGATCGGCATTTCCAGCGCGCCCATGCTAACCTGAGAGGCGGAATTTTGAACGAGGTTAAAACGTAAGGTTTTGGAAGGAAGGGGAAGGAGACCAGCTGATCTTGCTAGAGACTGGACGAGAGCTGATACGACGATGAGGGAGCTGATACAAGCTGAGCTGAAGAGCTGGAGAGTTGAAGAGATATCGCGTAATCTCGAGTTTGATTGAAGATCTACCGGAAGTAATCCATAGATCTCTTGAGCTACACGCAGTAGCCGGAGACGCCAACAGTCAGTGAGTTCTCGGTATTAGATGTCGAACTGTCAATCCAGTTGTAAATATTTCTCAGCATATTAACCTAAAGGACGTGTTGTTGTTTTTTGTTATTGTATAAAACTGTACATAAAACTTTTGTGTTTAAACGCGATCATTTTATTTGATCGACAAGGATGAAGTCATTACAGCATTTATATATGCGAAAAGTATTCAATTTAATTGTTGTTTAATAGGTTATCTGTATCCAGAGTTACAAAGAATTTTATGCAAAAATGTCTTTAAGTTTGCATTCTTTCTGTAAATTGCATTATGGGAAATTTGTATGTATTTCTTTTTAAATAATTAGGCTTTCCAAAATATCAATAAATTTTAATTAGTTCATAAATTTAAAAATTTTATTTACTAAATTCAAAGTATATCATTACACTAAATAATATTAGCCCCTATTAAAATTTTAAAATAATATATATTTTTGAACCATTATAGCCATTATTTCTTTACAATTTCTCTTCTTTTAATAATTAATTTAAAGTACGCCTTGAATACAATTTTTCAATTGCTGAAAGGAAATCCATACCAATTCCATTGTTTCATCATTTCCTTCATTTATGTACTTAATAGCCCTTAATCAATAACAATATAATACTAATTTATTGCTAAAAACTGCAAAAGAGTAAACAGTTTTGTCTAGACATATAGATAAAGCTATTTTTCTGATGTTCTATTCGGGCCAAAACAAATTATGAAAAGATAAACATTCTTCTACTCAACTACTTTGAATTTTTACATTTAAATATTCAAAAATATCTAAAATTTTGGTTTTATTCAAACAGTTATTCTATTAACAGACTTTATTCAGTGATATGCCATTTAAAATGTATTTAATTTGATTTCAGGCAGGCTACACAAACATCGAATATTAAATAAAATTTTATCTCTGTGACAAACATAATTGCTTTCATCAGGGTTGGTGTGCGAACATGTTGATGTCAGGAGTGGATGTTTGTAATTAAGCGTTGATAACAAATCCAATCAATTTCAAGTTCATTTTGAAGAGCAATTATGAGTTGTAGTTTGAAGATGGCTATCAAATGTCTAGAATAAATCAATAGATAATTTCCCTTCGCTCGAGCACTTCAAGCGAATATATAATCTGTAAATAGGCATTTTAAAGGTGCTTCAGAATCAATATTAGATTGATTATTTAGAGTATACATTAAAGTTATTTATAGTTGTAAATTCGAGTAATTTAGTAAATGGTTAAATATTTATTACAAAGTTTTATATAAAAGCTTTAAAACATAAACACAGAAAAATTACTAAGGGGATTTTTTTAATTAATTTACTTTTAAAGTTAAAGCAACACTGGGGTTACTTGGAGATGAACTAAATAATATAGAACAGCAATTAGATGACGAGACGACACTGAGCTGGTAATCACTCTCCAAACTTCAACACCACACCACAAAATTTTTAAAGAACTTTAATTATTATCCATTTAAGTAAAGATAAGTACTTTATTTTGATAGTTTTTTTCTTTTCAGTTTCAAATATATAATTAATTTTTTATAGAAACTTATTATGTCAGAATCATTAGTTTAAATTTCATTATCATACGATAATACAAACATTATTTCCATGATGTAAAATTAATCGATTTATCTCCAAATCAATTGTAAAATACATATTAAAACTGTGTAATTTCATTCAGAATACAGAATCATGCTTATAATTCAATATTTCAAGAAATCTATTAAAAATTGCACCTTTATAAAAATGAAATAGATCAAATTAAAGAAATAAAAGAATTTATAAATAGAAGGACAAATTAATGTACACTTCCTAAACTGTTTTATTTCAACAGGCAGTAGAAATACTGAGTTGTACTATATAAGCTTTATAAAAATCAAGCTTGGAAAAACTATTAGGATTCCTCTCTTCCCATAATATTTATTCATAATTTTTCAAAATATTTATTAGAAAATTTTACTACACCGTTTAGTATATGATCTTAAATGTGATTAACTTGCAATGATGTTAATATGACTACATTAGGGTTAGCTATATTAATGTCCGGTATTTGCGTGTTAGATCGTCGAACTATATCGCCAAATTTGAAGGCGTAACGAATGAGTTGCTAAATCTCCAATAATGGAAAAAAAACCCTCCATTATTTTAACGGTTGCTCAAACTTTAACTGTCGTCCGCCATTTTGTTAGTTTTGTTGGCGTCGACGATTTATTGCCAAATATGAATCCATTGCCAATGAGTTACTAAACCGCTGTGAACTTTTGCGTCGACGGTCTAATACATAAGTACCTAATGTGACAATCTGAATAAACTTGAGTAATACCTTACTATTCGTAATTTTCAACAGAGGATTAAAGTCTCCCCCTAATAAAATTCTGCCACTCAACTGGAGAACTTTGCTATCTGGGGTCAGTTTGCACTAAACGAAAATGCAGAGTATCGAAATACATACCGAATATCTATGTCTATACCGTATCTATACATGACTATAGCGAATCTAAAGCCTATCCAATGATATGTCACTTCAATATGTACTATTAATAATGAAATCTGTAATTTTTTGTAATATTGAAGAGTAACAGCGAAGGTAAATACATTCAAACTAAATCCAAACTATATCTCAGCAATGACAAGCTAAGATATAGTTTGTCTTCTGTTCATTAAAATGTCTGTTAGAAGATCAACAGGTTTTTTAGAGTCAATGATTCATGGTCATGGCTAGATAATTCATTATTATATGTACCAATGGACTATTTAAAAAATATCCGATATGTGAGATGGTAATTATTATAGCATTTACAAGAATAAAATAAAATATTAATTCAAGGAATTTTAAAGTATGTGCTCAAGAATCACATGAAAAGCAGCAGTTGCAGTTACACTGACGAAATTTTAAAACTTTTAAAAGGCAACGCCAACATTATTTGTTTATATTGAAGAGTGTTCTTCATGGCAAAAATCAATAAATACCGTTAGAATGGTACCATTAGCACGAAACCCATCAGAGATACAGTCTAAAACAGAAAACAACTAAGGTGTGCCTACCACAGACGTGAAGTTCAACTGATCAAACAGAAGTTCTTATTTGCATGGTACGTGTTTTGGATCTGGGTGCCATCTCCTGCATGCAAAGTGCAATCGTGATTGTAGAAGGTAAAGTAGAAAATTAGGGAAACGCAATAAAATGCTTCGGTTCTTGTTGCTTCGCCTTTGTTGTTGATTATTTTCTACTTTCCTCTTAGCTTGTCAACGACTGGTTGTTTTCGTGCTACAGAAATCATTCCAGTACTATTTATTTATTTTTTAGTATAGAAAACACATTCCAATCTATAAAAGTAGGTTTTGCCATTGAAAAATTCTGAAAAGTTATCATTGTAACCGTAACTGTTAATATTTAACTCTAGTTTTGTGTAAGAGTATGAAGCGCATGCATCAAAATAATTTAAACCAAAATTTTATTCCCGAACAGTACCCTCTGAGAGGTACAATAATTGCGGTCTCATTTATTCGGATTTTCATAATAATCTGATATTTTCATTTCTACCTAAATGAAATCCATGCCTTACTTTAAGAAACCAGTGGAGTATCTATTATGAAATGGATCAAATTCCAATTTTTTTAAAGCCTTTATTATAACTAATTTACTAAAAATATTAAATTATTTTAAACTGTAAACATTACAGATTATTTCCCTGCGTTTTATTAATGAAATAGTTTTGTTTAAATGATCATCACAATCCTTTTTTAAATTTCACTTAAATTTTGATATTTTTGAAAATAATTAGTAGTCCTTGCAACACAATAAGTGTTTATAATGAAGGTTAAAGGTTTGACATATCAGTCCCACACGTTACAGCTATTTGATGTTAACTGGTTCACCAGAAAGTGAAAATGTTTAATACTAACAAACGTCGAAAGCCAAGTTCACATAAACAAATGCTTCATATGTAATGTTTAATGTAAGAAATTTATATGAAATATTACAATACAAAATATAAAAATAATCTTATTATTGTTTTAACTTTAATTTAACTATTGCAGAATTGAAGAATTTTATATTTTTTAATTTATGTAAAACATCCTGCGTCCCAAATGGTAATTAAAAAAGTATGGTTTCAAAAAACAAATAACTTTAAAAATGATGCAAAATTTGGTTCAACATTGCAAGTAGCAAATGTATATTTATAACATGGGGCATGAAGGCAGTCACATTCAGACTAAAAATTAAATCTCTATTTAACAATAAAAGTCAGAAGTAAAATTTCGAATCAATTTTAAGTAACAGTAAATATTCAACAGTATATATTGAAATTTAATCAATGAAATTTAATATTGAAAGATAATTCAAGTTAAAGAAATATTTTTCAATGTTAATAATGCGTTCTTTTAAAAAAAAAAAACAAGTAATATTTTAACAAAAAATGTAAGTCCATTCCAACTAAGGTCAACAAGGGAAAGTTTTATTTTAGTTATTTTTTATTAAATAATTGCAATTGTTGTTGTTGCTATCTTGTTTCGCTTTATAACGGAAGGAGGGATGCAGTAGTTCCTGAGAGTATGGACCTCTGAGTACCCGTTGGCAGAAATTTGACATCTATCTCACACACGTCACAAACTCTTTTTACGGGTGGACTTCATTCTTGTAATTCATTCATTCATCCACAGATTTCAATTTAGATTTGAAACAGGCATTTACTAACCTAATAATTACAATTATTATAAATACTTGATTAGAAAATCATACTATTGCATTTTTATCGCCAATTGAGGATTCAAAGACAATTCTGGTAACGCAAAATGTGTGAATTTTCTACACCAGTTGGGCTAACACAATACTGATTAGAAATTTTTAATTTTCTCAATTCTGTATTATTTTAATTCAAAAATACTTCAAGAGGAATCCAAAAAATCAATTAATTAACAATGTTTCATTTTGAATGCATTAAACAATAATAAAATAAACAGAATGGTTTTAAATAATCGACCAAAAGCATGTTAAGCTTACCACATTAGAGTGGGGGAAAAACAAACTGAATTTGTTACTTATTTGAATTTATGAAAAATGAAGATTTCTGACGAGAAGTTTTAGTTAATTAATAAAAAAAACTAATTATATTAATATTTAAAAAAAATATATTAACATGAAATGTAATCCCCTACAAATTAAAAAAAAATACTTGAACTTGAGGGGATGAATAAAAAGTATTTTATGAACGATTGAAAATTTAAACTTGAGCTAATAGTAGGAATTGAATAACCCTTGTTTCTTAATTTTTACTATTTTAAGTTAAACTTATCGGATCTAGTGCATGGAAAAATGTAATAGTTTTAACATTATAAGAAATAAAGTATTGTGATAATTACCCTTATATCTTCACTACAATCGTAATTATTCTTTGTGATATATAAAGGGATATTAAAAAAATTAATATTTAATAAATCTTTAGAACAAAAAAAAAAAAGAAATAACATTTCAGTTATATTGATATAGACTTATTTTGATGCTATTTATAAAAATACATTAAAGGTTCAATTTTTGTGCGTTCAATTTAATACCCGGAGTATCACATGCTAACATTTCGAAATTAATACAATCAGTTTAAGTTCCTATTTTACCATAAACGGATTTTACCTTTTATTCGCTCCAGAAAGACTACAAATGTTCCTTTTTAGAAGTCAAAACTACTCCAAAGAGCTGAAGCGGCAGAAAAAAACTCCTTTTCTTTATTATAAAGACAATAATAGAAAATTATAGATCTGCGAAACTCTCTCTTTGCTGCCGGTGCTATTCTGAGAACACTGCCATCTGCCACAAACGAGAGGACTGAAAAATACACACAGAAAGGAATGCAGAACAGAAAAAGAAGTCGATGGATGTTATAGACCTAATAAAGAGGCAGAGGTATTTTCATTTCGTTGAAGTTTTCGGGACGCTAAAATAGACTGAAAAAAGAGAGAGAGAAGAAAGAAAACTGCCCCCCTTCCATTTCTACTTCTTTTCTTCCATTTTCTTTTTGTCTTCTCTCCAGTAGGGGTGTTGGCGGTGTTATCAAGGGCAATATTTCCTCGGCGCTATCTCTTCACTCTTCGGTTCATTTCCCGACCCTTGTGATGTTGCCGCATTATCGGTGGGTAAATTTCGGCATAGTTAGGGAAGAAGACACCACGCTTTTCTTGGTAGGCAATGTGTTGCGAAACATTGCCCACGGGCAAAGAAGACGGTCTCTTTGTTGCATTTTTTCCTTATTCTCTCTTCCGTTTCTGTTGTTTTTTTGGTTTGCAAAAGAGCCAAATTTCAGCATTGGTGTCCGTTTATCTGTTTATTTTTTCCTCTTTTGTTTACTGCTATGATGATGATGATGTCGAATGCTTCATGCTGCTATTTCCTTAAGGAGAAAATTTCAAACGAATAACCTATTCTTACCATTCCGCAAGGAAACAATTTTCACGAAAATTATCCAGTATGTTTCTATATTGCCAGCTTTCCTTCACTGATAAGGATTTTATGTTAATAAGTTAGATTTTTAACCTATATTAACTAATTATCTCCAACGAAATGAAATATTTGGGAACTAAATTATGCTTGTTGATTATAATATACTTTTTTTGCAATGCTGTTTCAGTTTTCAGGCTTCAATGAGTAGACAGCAATTTCTGCTGAATATAAATTATAATTTTTCCTTAACAAACTTAAAAGCATTGCCCACAGGAGAAGGAAACGTTCTCATTGTAGCGTTTTTTTTTTCTCTCTCTTTCGCTTCACTGTGTTTTTTTAGGGAAAGGGGTTACAAAAGAGCAAACTTTCAGCATTGGTGTCCGTTTACCTGTTTATTTTTTCCTCTTTTGTTTACTGCTATGATGATGATGCTGATGTCGAATGTTTCATGGTGTTATTTCCTTAAGAAGAAAATTTCAAACGAATAACCTAATCTTACCATTCCACAAGGAAACAATTTTCGCGCAAATAATACAATATGTTTCTATATTGCCATTCTTCATTCACTGATAGTAATTTAATGGTGATAAGTTAGATTTTTAAAATATATTAATTATTCAACACTAATGAAAAGAAATATTCTGGAACAAAATTAATAATCCTCTTCGTGATTATAATACAATTTTTTGCAATTCTCTTTAAGTTTTCAAGCTTCAATGAATCAATTAAACAGCAATTTCTGTGGAACATAATTTTTCCTGGACAAGCTAAAAAACGGTGATCACAGATATTCTCTCTATAGACATTTTTCTTTCTTTCTCACTATCTTTCTTTCGTCTCTATTGTTTTTAGGTTCTAAAAGAGTACCATTTTAAAATTGTCGTCCATTTATCTGTTTATTTTTTCTCTTTGGTTTACTATTATGATTATGTCGAATGCTTCATGATGTTATTTCCATAAGAAACTTTTAAACGAATAACCTAATCTTACCATTCCACAAGGAAACAATTTTCACGCAATTAATCCAGTATGTTTCTATTTTGCCATTCTTCCTTCACTGATAATTATTTAATGATAATAAGTTAGATTTTTTGCATTTATTAGTTATTCAACACCAGTGAAAGGAAATATTCCAGAACTAAATTATTCTTGGTGATTATAATACACTTTTTTTGTAATG
Organism: Argiope argentata; assembly: GCA_026289955.1. Taxonomy (NCBI): domain Eukaryota; kingdom Metazoa; phylum Arthropoda; class Arachnida; order Araneae; family Araneidae; genus Argiope; species Argiope argentata. The sequence goes on along the minus strand of JAOUZG010032119.1, from coordinate 2,964,339 downwards.
CTGTTACAGTTTCCAAACTTCAGTGTGTAAACAGCAATATTTTCTGGACATAAATTATAATTTGTCCTTTAAAAACTTAAAAACATTGACCACAAACGAAGAAGACGTTCTCTTAGTTACATTTTTTCTTTCTCTCATTTTCGATCTTTCGTTTTTGTTTTGAAAAGAGAAAAATTTCAGCTTTGGTGTCCATTTATTTGTTTATTTTTTCTCTTTTGTTTACTGCTAGGATGATGATGTCGAATGCTTCATGATGTTATTTCCCTAAGGAAATTTTTTCACATTATTCCTTAAGGACATTATTTTCTTAAGAAGGAACTTTGAAACGAATTACCTAATTTTGTCATTAAACAAGGAAACAATTTTCATGCAAAAAATTCAGTATATTTCCATATTGCCACTTTTAAATCCCTGATGGTAATTTACAACGGAATGATAAGATAAAATATTTTAAAATATTAATTATTCAACACTAATGAAAGGAAATATAGTTAACAAAATTAAACATCATCTTAGTTAAAAAAAATCACAATAACAATTTTAGAACAAATTTAAAGTCTATTTTGGAATGGTTCTCATTAATTTAAGTAGTTGTCAACTAATGAAGATAAATAATAAAGTCGTATCTGCGACGACGTCTCATTAATGATGAGACGTACCTCCTACGGGAAGGGTAGTACTGTGGCCGTTGAAGGCTTTTAGTACTCAACCACAATTTCCACTAGCGTTGCTGTTGATGCATTCTGGTCATTCAGCTTTATGGTTTATCTGTGTGCCTTCGGGCTTATTGGAGAGTTAGTGCTATGACTTAGGATTGTTAATTTTGTGGTATAGAAACATTATTTGCGGATATAGAAATTTCAATGGAATTAAAATGTTCTACTTTTTTCATAAATTTCAGAAACTATTTAATTGTTGTTTGATATTATTGCTTAAAATGCTAATAATCTGGTATCTAATAAATTGGTACAAAATATTTTGAACTATCTATATTTATCTAATATATATCTCGATACATAACAGATCATAGTTATTAACAAAATAAAATTTCTACCTGAATAAAAGATAAATGAATGTTTTAGTGAATAAAAAATAAATCGGTACACTATATTTAAACTGCATATCAATAGAGAAACTAGATTTCTATATTAGTATAGATCACATTTATGAAAATGTAAGATTTCTGCCTGAATGAGAAACAAAGGGATATTCTAAGGGATAAATGGAATAGCAATTAAATATTCTAATATATGGAAAATAAATGGGTACAGCATATTTGAACTGCACATTAGTACAGAAAAAAAATCTGTATTGATACAGATTTCAGTAAAAATAGTATAAAATTTCTATCTGAATAAGAAATAAGGGAATATTTTATAGATTAAAAATTGAATATTCAAACGAATAAAAAAAATAAATCGATACAATATATTTGAACTGCATATTTACAGAGAAAACAGAGTTCTGTATTAGTATAGATCACTTTTTATAAAAATATTAAAATTCTGCCGGAATCAGAAATAAAGGGATATATTAAAGGAAAAACAGAATAGCAACTGAATATCCCAATGAATAAAACATAAATGGGTACAACATATTTAAACTACATATCAGCGTTGAAAATAGATTTCTTTATTAGCAGAAATGACACTTACAACATATAATATAAACCTGAATAAGTTATTTTTAATCAATATATTTCTAATATCAAAATCATTTTAATATGTATCAATACTACTATCTAAAGTTTCGTTTAAGTACAAATAAAGCCGATAGTCTAATTCAATTATCATTTCCACCAATATATCAATCACAAAGAAACGACAATATAACATGAAAGTAATTATGAACACGAAAACATATTTATCCGCGGTACACAAAAACTGATCCTATCACCCACACGAATCGAAGGGGAATAACTCAAGCGTGTGATACAATATACTCGTGTCGAAATCAGCAAGAACAAATTCAGCCACGCACCTTCGACTCGGAGGTAAACTGATAGTGTCGGGTCGGGAAACAGCAGTCCTTATCAATCAGTGTTGTGCCCACGTCGTTCAGGACTATCAATTATTCCGTCTTGCAGGACAGAAACGGAAAACAAGGGGAGTAAAAAGAGAGGCAGGCTATTAGGATGTCATTCTTGGGACGGCTCGTTCTTGTGGACTCCTTGAATTCCATTAACAACTGCTGGGGACTTGGCGACTAATGACCTATAATTCATATTTCGTTTTGTCATGAGAGAAATGGAAATGTCATAATAAATGCTTTCGTAATGGATGGTTCAGAAGTTTGATGGCAAAGTGGGATTTTTGTTAAAAGTAAGGTGATTTTCTATTTAGTTAAGTTGTCAGAGGGAATTTGATGACTCCATGGTAGTATAGATCTTCACCTGCTTTTTTTCAAATGCTGTAGTGTTAACTTTTCTACATCATATTAGCATAAGAGATTGTACATTTCTTCTATGTTATACGATATTCTGAGGGTCATCAAATATCATGAAAACTGTGGCAGCTCTATTTGTTCTAATCGTAATATATAGAGTACTCATAAAAAGTGTGACTTGTTTCGAGCAGTTTTGTGAGAAAGTTGTTCTATCAACTATATTCAAATTGGGTCTGATATGTTGATTAGTGTTAAATTTTTAAATGCAATATGTTGCTGACATCCTGACAAAGAGATAGCGTGTCATCCTCGGGATCTGGGTGTTCCGGGTTCGAGTCAAGGTTAAGCCTAATTCCAACGACCTTCGAATCTTCAGGTGGGCCACTCGTTCCTCCATTTTACCCCTATTGTGGTTCCTTGGAGTCCTTTGATGTATGGGAACGCGATTTGAAGTTTCCAGCAAAGTAAAGATTCCAAGCATCAAAGGATTCCAAGAAACCGCAAGAAGGGTAAAATGGGGAACGCGTTTCCTGCCTGAAAATTCGAAACTAGCCTTCAGGGCATGGTTGTTCTGTGTACTTTGTAAGGTGTGTGAGTGTGCCTATCCCCTGTGAAAAGGAGCTGTGCAAGCGAGTGTGTGTGCAATTCACATATGAGCTAAAAGTCAGATTTCTGCCCTCGGGTATTCAGGGGTCCTAACCCTCAGAAGCTGCTACACTCCTCTTTCCATTGTAAAGTGGACGCGTCATCATCAACATCATGCAATGTGGTGCTATCTATACTGTTCGCAAACCAAGAGGACATAAGGAAAACACATTTTTCAACTAGACATATTATTTTGAGGCTATATAATTCCATGATAAGACTACTTCATATATATTTGAAAGCTGTAATCTTTGGATTATATGTTTAATGCAAACATAGTAATTGAACAAAGTTTAGTCGGACTTATAATTATTATTAATCATTCAAAGGAATTAAAAAAAGAATAAGTGTTTCCTATGCAAATCCCAATTTTCAGATTATGTCATCATAAGGAAAAATCACAAGAATACAGATCTGATGAATACAAAGATATCTTTAAGGGAATGCATAGCTGTTTATTTGTTGGCTTGTAAAATATTGCCATTTATCCTGATGATTACATAATCCATTTTGAAAAAGTACTCAGTCTTACAGAAATGCTATAGATTAGAGGAAATTATATTTTACTATATGCGGGAAATATATCATTCTGAGAATATGGCTGCCAACAATGTAATAACCAAATTTATAAAAAAAATTATGATTTTTAGTTAGTTTACTTGGTCAATTGCTTGTACAAATTAGAAGTACTTATTTTGCAGTTAATGATGACAATTGGAAATACTGCGTAGAATAATTTTCAATTTTATATTATTGAAATTTGTTGACCTTAAAATTATGTTAATCCAATTTGGCTACATTTTCTTAAGTTTTACAATCGAGTTCCAAATATCTCATTTTATTTCATGGCCGACCGGCATTTAACAAGGCAAAACTGCTCCTATAAATTCATATGTCGTATTTTTACGAAACAAATGGAAATATCGCAATAAACGTTTCAAAGTTTGACAGCAAAAGGAATAATTGTTTTTGGAAGTAAAATTGTATTTTTGTGAAGTTCCCAGAAGCAAAACAATGAATCAATGGTAGAATTCGCTTGTACAGCGTTGTTTTGAAAATATAGAATTGATTTCCTAAAGATCGATATCTCTAAGCTATCTATTATGCATTATAACTCAGATAAGGAAAAAAATATGAATATATAATGCAAAAAACACAAATAAAATAAAACTTTGGAAGATATCGTATTTTACTGGTGTAATTCTACGTCTGCTTTTTCGCATAATCTTAAACTTCAAGTTATAATTGTGAATATCACTGGTACAAAGTGTATTCTCAAATATCCCTGTTACAAGCTGTATTCACAAACAACACTGGTATATGTGATATTATATGATGATCATCAAGAGTAAAAACATATATTGATATTTGTATTGTATGGTGTATTTAACATATTGTATGGTGTATTTGTATTGCATTGTATGTTGTATTTTAGTGTAGTATATGGTGTATTTGTATTGCATTATATGGTGCATTTTAGTGTATTGTATGGTATATTTGTATTGTATTGTGTATTTGTATTGCATTGTATGGTGTATTTTAGGGTATTATATGGTGTATTTGTATTGTATTGTATGTTGTATTTGTATTGCATTTTAGGGTGTATTTTAGTGTATTGTATGGTGTATTTTATAGAATTGTATGATGTATTTGTATTGTATTGAATGGTGTTACTTTCATTGTATTGTATGGTATATTTGTATTATATTGAGCAATGCATTGTATTAGATGTTGTATTTGTATTTATTGTATGATGCATTGTATCGTATCGTATGGTGTATTGTATTGTATTTTGCATTTGTATCGAATTGTATGATGTATTTGTATTGTATTGTATGATGCATTGTATCGTATGATGCATTTGTATTGTATATATATTGCATTGTGTTATATAATGATATCTTTAGTACAATTGATGTTTGTATTGATATTTTTCTGGATTCGTTTTAATTTTAAATTATAAAATTGCAACTACCTATAATATAAGTTTCTGTTCACGACTTTTAAGATCAGTATTAAAGCGAAAAGGTACTATGTGTTAACAAGGCAAATAATAATTGTGACTATAATTTTTTTGTTTCATAAGCACCTTAAATACCATACTAGTGTATTATACAAGCATTGAATAATCGCCATTCAGTCTTATAAGATGGAATCAAATCATTCAAAAAAGCGATAATTCAAACAAAAGGCATTTACTATACACATTTAATTTAAATATTCTGCAAATTTGTAAATAAAACAATAAAGTTTCCTATGTTCTGAAAAGGAAGTTGGGTACTGTTCCGTTAGGTGGGCAGTAGCGAAAAATCGACAAATAATTTGAAATTCAGCCAAATGTTTTACAGTGATTTTAAAGCTAAAAACCACCAAATAATGTAGAATTCAGCCAAATTTCTTTGGCAATTTTTCACTGCCATTCAACTAACAGAAAATTACCGGAAGTGGTCATCGACTAAACAGTTAAAAAAATAAAAGAGTTAAGCAATTAAAAAGATAAAATTAAACCATTTTCTCACAAAATTGTCATTCTTTATTTTGCTCAAAATACAAACATTACACCTGTACCTGTCGGATAATACATACAGTTAGATTAAAACAAAAATAAATTGCCGAATATATTTTGCATTAATCATTTTCCCCCATAATAATAATTATTTATTTGTTTGCATACGGATGTAATCAGATCTCGGAGCAAATTGCCATTAAAATAAAGAGAATGTCAATAAAATAATGAAAAAATTATTTTCAAAGATAAACAGAAAACACTGCATGAGAATAATTAATTGTAAACAATTTTCGAATCCCCAAATACACGCAAAACCAAGGCTTTATATGTTTGCAATGATTACAGAATCATGTGCGATTCATTAGAAAAAAAATTAACATAAGGTCACGCATTTCTCTTGAAATGAAGTAAAAAATTATTTGTTTAGGATATGAAATAACAAGTAATGTGAAAATAGCAAGATGCAAAGAAATGGGTTTTCAGCGATATCCTTCTATTTAATCAAGAAAAAAAAATTACATTTTCTGAATGAAAAAAATGAGCATTGTTTTAATGTTATGATCTTACAGATAATTAAAAAAAAAAACGGAAACAATAATCGCTTTTACTGAAGATTTTTGACGAAAGATGGCATACTCTCTACGTTATTTTTAGCATTTTTACCATGATATATCTGAGGCAATAAAATGGCAGAAATACTGCTGTACGGATAAAAATAAAACGGAACGATAAAAACTCCAATTTACCTGCAAAACATTGTATTAACCCTAAAAAGACCTATAAATTATGTAAAATCAACTTTAAAAAAACAGACATATCGCTGACGCAACGCTTATTCCAACTATAGAATAAATGAGTGAAAAGCAAAATAAATGCATCAGGTGGGATTTGCTACATAAATTTATAAGCACTAGAAGGGCAAAATAATACAAAATAAAGACCTTTTTTTTAAAAAAAATAATGTTATGTTCTTCTGAAACAGGCAAAAGGCAAGCAAACACAAATGAACTCTGCAAACGAGTTTTCTCTTTTTCCCTGAAAAAGTTTTAAAAAAATGTCGCAAGGGAATGAGTTTGCAAATTGAAATGTCAGAACATCAGGCTATAGTCACGCGCTTTGCATTTTTCTCTTTTGTTTATTTCTCAGTTAAAGGACGGGGACCCATACATCGAACAGCAGTTTATTGTGTTTGTATGATAGCTATAATGTTTCAAATGAATGTTTTGTTTGTATGCTTTAGTGTTACCTTTTATTTGGGCCTCATCCAACCGACTTTTTCGATTGTTAATTGTCCGATAGGGATTTTTTTCTTTCTTTGTATAACTTTTTCTACTTTGTGTCTTAATGAGAATTTAGATTCAGGTTCAGAAGTTTTATGCTTTTTTAGTATTAAGTGCTCTAAAGTTTTAATCAAACATAAAGCTAACAAAAACAGCAAAATGATTTTTTTGTATCATTCTATAATGTCTCCAATGGAATGGTACAGAAAAAAAAACTTAATATGAATCCTCATTTGAGTAACTGAAGATTTGACCTTAAATGCATTTTGTCATATATATATATATATATATATATATATATATATATATATATATATAATCATGTGAGAACACAATGCTGTTTTCGTTAGAGAGTTTTGAATAATTGAAGGCAACGCATAATTAAAGCTTGAAATAGCGTAGGCAATGAATAAAGTATAAATGGCAATATTCATCCACATCTTTTAATCGAATATGTTTTTTCCCTGTTTTATTATTATGTATGATTCTCTGAAAGCAGATGCGTTTTTAAAAAGTTGACCTGCTTTTAACAGTATTGTTTTTTTTTTCAAACTGGTTTAAATTACTTAATGATTTAAATCATTTAAGACAAATAAGGACTAAAAAAATCATAATGTTCTCACTTGATAACTTAAAATTTGTTGGCGTAGATTTGTTGGCGTATTGTTTGTAAATAAATAAGTGGTAATTGTTTATGTTCATATACGTGAAATTTAAACAAATATCTGATATTCATGCAATTACTTAGTAAGATGTCAACTCACCTGATAACACAAACAATTTGGTTAACCATCTTTTAATTGAGTAATTGAGTAATATCATTTGAATTTACAAAATACGGAAAACGACAGATAGCATTGTCTATGATTTGGCGTTATCATCTATATCTACAAAATGTCGAAAGGGACGTAATATCACCGAATGTCTAAGATTTGACGATATTATTTAGATCTACGAAATATTTGAAAATGACAATATCACAGACTAAGATCTGGCGATATTATCTGGATCTACGAAATGTTAAAAAATGGCACAATGTCACCGGCTGTCTGTGATTTAAATTTTTTTCACATGCTTGAAATCTTTTGAGTATATGCTTTCGAAGCTGTATTGTATGAATCTAAACCTGTTAAATGTGATATATTCATTCAATTAAATGTTTAAAATTCATTCACTTTTTAATTCAAGTAAGAAATATTAAATAAGAAAGATGGTTATCTATAACTAATACTGTAAGCGAGAACGGGGGAATCCAAATACAAATGTACAAATTATTACATTTAGTAAGAAACATTGATTCCAGCTAGAATCTGAAATGAAAGCGTGGTTAGAAACCATTACCAAATGAATTGGAATTCTCTATTTGCTAATTATATAATTGAATTTCAGAGTTAATTACTTATAATGTTCTACTAATATGGAACAATATGTAAATGCCGTCATAGCAAGTAGTTGATATCGCCTAACTTTCGAAATACATAGACATTTTTTGTACTACTATAATTGAAACGTATTAAATAGTTTAAAATTCATTTAAATATCATATGAATATTCTCTACTGAAATCAATCAGAAGAAATTATTACTGTAAAGATTAATATATAGATTTGTTCTGTTTCAAAAATCTAATGGGTAAGAATAAGCCCATTCTGATTCTTTGATCAATATTAATCACTGTTTTTTTTATGTAAAACAACTTTTATGTGTGAATAATGCTCAAGTTTGATATGACCGAAAAAAGAAAGATTCTAGTCATGAAAAGTAGAGTAGGTCAATTAAATTTTTTCTTGGTTATAATTGGTTAGTTTTCTCTTAGTTGGATATTGATTCCTCCTTTTAGATTTAATTTTATATTGTTTATTGCATTAAATCTTCTGCTTTAATTTTTAC
>JAOUZG010032119.1:2932198-2945631 GCA_026289955.1 Argiope argentata | reverse complement strand
ATATATATATATATATAAGGCAAGGCTAAAAAATAAGAAAGTAATAAATAGTCATAACAGCATTTAAATTACATATTTATGGATGTTATTCGATTTTAATAAGAAAACTAAACTAAAATATATCCATTCTGTACCAGTGAACTAACGTATAAACTTCAAATTTTTTCGCTTTCCTTTAAAAGACGAAGCATAGAAATTACACACTTTCTGCTAAAATATTGACTGGTTTGTATAAAATTGACTGAATTGTCCGATGTATCAAATATATATTTGGAGACAAGTGGTGTACGTAAAATTCAGAAATCCTAAATTGGGATAGTGGCAGCCAATTGGATAAAGCGCAATTTTCATTTTTTTTCGAATTTGTTGTTTAACCCCAAAAAGAATAGAAAGCGGTCTTTATTTGGTTTTAGAACTAAGTAACTTTGAATGATAGAACACAATTATTAGGAACATTTAAAAATTGATAAAATTTAAATGAACCATCGTATAAGAATTGAATTACCTCTACTGAATTGTCAGAATTGCATATTAAACAGCGTACATTCAATGAAATAAGAGTAAATGTATCAAAGCATCTATCTTTAGTGCTAATATCCAAAAAAATATTTTATTTTAGAATTTTAATCAACTGATAGGAAGCAGATTGTATAGGTAATAAATGAAAGACTTGTTCGAATTTTAATAACAATATTGAAAAGAAATAAATAAATAAAAACACCATTTTGAAAAATTCACAGAAACAAAAAATATTGCTATTATGATAAATTTTTAACAAAAATTTCTTATTTAAAAAATGGTTTAAGAATCATTTCCGTATATTAATTACTACTGATTTTACTGCCAAAAAGTCTGAGCAAAAACTTTAAAATTGACTCAGTTTCTGTTCTTATTCAAATATTTTTTAGAATTAATCCATTTTGAAAATAGAGAGAAAGTTCTGAATTTGAATCAATTTTCTTAGAAAAGCGGGACTTATTTTTTTGTTGAAAATGTTAGAATATAAATATATTATATTGAGATAGACTAATGGATTGAGATGGCTGTTTTAAGATGTAGGTTTTGTAATTATTTTGGCTGAACATTTAATGATTCAAAAACCATTAAATATAATTCTTACGGCGTTTAAAGAATTTTACAAATGGAAAATTTGTTTGCATCTAAGTAAGCAGAAACTGGTTGTGGGTTAAGATCAGCATTGGGGATTCCTTATAATTCTTCTCAGAAAAAAATGATGAAGCGTTTTCGAGAAAGAAACTGAATATTATCAATCAATTAACACTTATTTACTTTGCTTTAAATAAATGTAACTATTTGGTTAGTTATCTAAAATAAATTCATAAGTTTTTAAAAATCTGCTGTAAAATCATTTTTTATTGATGGTCTGAATGATTGATGAAAATTATTACTATGTTGGTTGATCTGAATAATTGATGAAAATTATTATTATATTGGTAAACTGAATTTCTCTGAATAAAATATTAAAAATATATTTATTTGAAACAAAAAAAAAGTTAGCAATAAAGAGTTATTTAACCAATAATAATAAATTGACGACGTTTACTTGCTTATCAAAATACAGAATCCTTATTTAAAATCTGCAATCTTAACTTAATTAAAAGTAATTAAAAATTTATAAATGCCCCAAATAGGATATGTCATCTAATTGATAAATTAAGAAAATTTGTAAAGTCAGGGAGTTAAGAAGTAAATTAAGCTTTGGATATTCTTGCATAGAAGAGCAATTTTGATTCGTAATTTGAAATAGAGAAATTATCTATATTACCATAATTGGAAATTAGGAGACATGTCACAATCAAAGGCCGCGTCATCTTCAAAGCACAAGAAATTAATTGCCTTCGTCCTGGTACAGGGGCAGAAAGTTTTCCCCGTGACTGGTTTCGAACATGGTTGTTCTTCGTCTTTTCCAATTGTGAGATATATGAATGTGCCCCTCCCCTTGTAAAAAGGGGCTGAGCAAGCGAATGTGATGTCTGAATTAGTAAGATGTATTATTGGCCCTAATTGGCGCGACTAAAACAAGAGACGCACCCTCGGCTTAAAATCGGCAATTATCCTTAAAAAATGCCATTAGAAACAACAACAACCTAAAATAATTGAATTAAAAGAAAGCTAAAATACTATTCTCTCAATAATGTTTCAATATTTTCCTTTTTAATTTACTTTCATAAGTTTTTCCTACATCATTTTATATTGTTTACTTCTAAATGCACTTAAGAAAGATAAACACCAATATGTACCATAGTTTTGCTAGCAAATGAAAAAGCACACAACCTCTCAAAAATACGACGTTTGCAGTAATTTTAAATAAAGCCTTATTATATACCTGAAGGGCTAGCAAGCCTTAAAAATTTAAAATCATAGTTTGTTATTATCGAAACAGAACCTTTAAGGCAAACCAAAATATTCATTGAATAAAGTGTTTTTGATATCTGAAGATTTTCAGTAATTTTATTCGCAAAAATGATTTTGAATTTCAAGAAGAAAATAGAAAATACGTTATGCAGAACGAAACATTCTTGTTTCGAAGAGTAAGCGTTCATATGTTATTCATGCGTTAAGAATAATCGAATGTAAACTGCTCGAATAACAATGAAACAATTCTTACTTCGAAGAAAATAAATATGACGATTTAAGATAAGAAAATAATAAGAAGAAGATGTTTAAATATATGTTTGTATGATGTGTTAAAAATCCTTTTCTCTGGAATTTAAGTTACATAGAAGAAATACTTTAAACAATCTCAAAGGATTTGCCAAAACAATAATATCTTCAAAAATATATTTATGTCTATTTATAGTCTTCCGTTTCCTTTCCAGTTTAAAATAAATATCAGATGAGCAAAACATGAGGAAGTGATCTAAATTCAGTTATTTCTATAAGTATAGTACTATTATTTTTATATTACATAAATAAATGAAATAAAAAAAACTAATAAATAATTTTGGATTTTTCAAGAATGAATTGAAATTTATATGTTCTTGACTTATTGATTGAAACATGTATATTTAATTAATGTAATCTTAGCAGAATACCAATGATAAATACAGAAAATTCGTTCTTGCAATTTTCAATTTTTTGAATTTCTTTTCATCTCATGTATACTTACTTAAAAGTTAATACAACTGATATTTATTAATTGAACGGAGATGAAAATTAAATTCTCTTTAGCAAATAGATTGTTGTTTTATTACGTTGTTGATTATGTTTTGGATAAATTTTAAAAATAGAACAGGTATTCAAAAAAAGTCATTTTAGAAAACCTTGCACAAATGCAAAGATAAAAGGTAATCAAAAGTTATATCATAAATACTGCTATTGATGCAATTTGTAAAATTATACTAGAATTAAATAGCCTTTATTTAAACTTCTGTTGCAAATTTTGTGATATAATTCCTTTTCATTCTTTTAACATTGTCATACAGTCACTTTCATAGAATATATTTTATACTTAGAGCACTTTTTCTATTGCAAAATTTACTAACAACTGTATAATTCATTAAATTTTTCAATTTTCTTCAAAAAATTTAAATATCACGCTCCAAATATGATTCATCAGTGACAGTTAATATATTATTGTTTACTTCTATTTTTTTATTTTTTGAGTAACAATGGAAATTTTAAAAATAATGCTATTCTGAATTATAAGAATGAAAAGAATAATGCTTCGAGTGCAGATAATCTGAGATTATCCTCTAGAATTTACAACAAAAGAGAATTTAAATCCTTCATTTTTCCAAGATTTGGATTTCATTGTGTTCGGCTCCAGTAAAGAGCCTCAAAATGCAGTTTGAAAGGACTGACGACGTAGTCTCACCTAAACTTTTTTGTGTACCCTCTTCTATTCCTCGTATAAAATTGCGGACCATACATAATTGGAAACAGTAGTTATGAAATGTAAATCCTTGGCGGTAGCCTTAAAAATTCAAACATCCTGATATCCCATCACAATAATTTCTGCCTACTCTTCACCAGCACAGGATGTTCGCATAACTCTTCAAGAAATTCAAGAGATCCTCACCAGCCTGCCTGAGGAAAAGATCATCATTGGGGCAGACCTCAATGGACACAACACCCTTTGGGGGTACAAGTCCAATGACAACGGAGGAAATGTAATCTTGGATTTTATCTTAACAAATAATTTATTTATTTTGAACAAATCAGATGCCCCATCAACTTTTCAAAGAAATAACAGCGTTGGCTGGCCAGATCTGACCTTATGTTCTCAATCTGTTATAGACACTTCCATTAACTGGGAGGTTCTGGATGATATTTCCTTAAGTGACCACAAATATATACAAACAACAATAGCCTCCACTATAGCTAACGAATTCTACAAAAGATACAAGACACGTCATGGGAACCATCCTAGATTTTTCAATATTCTTGGTAAGGATATTTATTACTTAGAATATAAAATAGCAACAGCAAGAAACTCCAGAGAACTAAATGAGGCCACAATAGCATTTCAAAATTCTATTATTAACGCTTGCAATAAAACCTTCAAAATTAAAAAACAGCTGTTACTAACAAAACCAAACTGGTGGACAGAGAAGTTAGAAGAACATAAAAAGAAAGTAAGAGCATTAAGAAAGAGAGCACAAAGATCACCAGAAATTGAAAAGCAGTGGAGATACCAGATTTTCAAGAAGGAAAAAACAGAGTACAAAAAGCATATTAAACAAGCAAAAAATATGGGCTGGAGAAATTTCTGCAGTACAGCCTCCAACCCATATGGAAAGCATTACAAAGATGCTTTTCGAAAATCAGTTTTTCCATCACAAATACCATACCTGATAAATAGTGACCCGAAATGAAGTCTGAAAGAAGCAGCTCAAACCATCCTAGATCAGATTTTTCCATCTCCTGCTATTTCAACTAATTATCGCTTAAACACTTCGACGCAGCCACTTGACCCTCCATTTTACCTCCAAGAAATTTCAATGGTATTAGACCAGCTTCCTTCAGGTAAAGCTCCCGGTATTGATGGAATCGACAGCCTTCTCATTAAAATAATCCACAAGCGCTTTCATAATATTTTTCCAATTTTCCTTAATAAGTGCTTGGAATTAAGTTGCTTCCCAGATTCCTTGAAAATAGGAAACATTATTTTATTCCAGAAACAAGGAAAAGACCAAAGACTGGCAGCCTCTTATCGACCCATTTCTCTTCTGCCAACAATCGGGAAAGTGCTGGAGAAATTGATGACACAAAGGTTAACTTACCATCTTGAGACCACTAATAGCCTAAGTGAACATCAGTATGGGTTTCGGGAAGGAAAATCAGTAGATTCAGCCATACATGAGCTAATAAAGAAAATTCAAGCTGCAAAAAGAGAAGGAAAGCATGTCTTAGTGCTCTCTATTGATATAAAAGGAGCATTTGACAACTTGCTACACAAAGCTATCCTTAAGAGTCTGGATGCCAACACCTGTCCATTAAACATCAATAGACTCTTTCACAGCCTCTTCGAAAACAGGAAAGTGACCCTATTGACTCCAGAAGGCAGAGCTATGAAAGACCAGAAACAAGGTTGCCCTCAAGAATCATGCAGTGGTCCAGCTCTGTGGAACCTCGTAGCTAACGAAATTCTCAAGCAGGTCTGGCCAGAAAATGTTCATATCCAAGCCTTTGCAGATGATTTTGTAACAGTTATTGAAGCGAACACAAAAAATAGCCTTGAAAGAGAAACCCAACTTGCAATAGCCCAATTTAATGCCTGGTGCTCTAATAATCAATTATTCATCTCCACGGAAAAAAAACCCATATTTTGTTCAGTAAAATCGCGAGAGGCCCCAGAGTCACTTGGAATGGAGACATCATAAAGAGATCTAAATCTATCAAATATCTAGGAATTCATGTTGATGATCAAATAAACTGGCTGGAACACATAAAAAAACAAGGAGAAAAGGCCCTTAAAATGCACCAAAGTCTCGAAAGAATCGCTGGCAACACATGGGGAATCTCTCAGAAACACAAGAGAATTCTCTTTAAGACAGTGGATGAGAGAATGCTCGCCCATGGCTCCTCAACGTGGTGTCTAAACCCAACTTCCATAATGAAGAAGAAACTCATCTCCATTCAAAGACCCTTTCTTCTCTACATTTCTGGTGCATATCGCACAACTCCATCATCAGCTCTACAAACCATTCTCGGCATCCCGCCCCTAAATTTGCAATTACAGTTTGAAGCCAGATTAACATCAATATATCGCTTAAGAATTCCTCTTGCGCACAACATAACAGAGATTCAACCAGAAGAGCTAGAGGCGAAAGCAACTGGCTGGTCAACTCACCCCTCACAGTATCTCAATCCCACCCAAATCTCATTGGAAGAAGGAATAATTATATCTCAAATGAGCAATATCAACATCTTCACAAATGGCTCAAAAACAGAACATGGAGTTGGAGCTGCGTTTTGTGTCTTGATAAATGATTCCTGCTCCTACCAATGGTCTGCCAAACTTAATGACAATAATACGTTTTTCAAGCTGAACTCACTGCACTACATGAAGCAGTAAAATATGCATCACAGTTCTCAAACAACAACACTTTTAAAATACGTGTCGACAATAGAGCTAGCATCATGGCATCTTCTAATCCAAAGAGTACAAACCAAATAGCAAGAGAAATTTTTAGTATCTTGCTTACAAAACCAACAATACAGATCTCATGGGTTAAAGCGCATGCAGGAAATTTAGGCAACGAAAAAGCAGACCAACTAGCAAAGGACGCAACTCGAAATGGGCAACATTATATACAAACAAAACTTCCCAAACCATATATAAAAGCCCTGCTCCGGAAAGACATGCTAGAAGAATGGCAAGGATATTGGAGCAATGGTGACACAGGCAGGAAAGTCTTCAATATTCTGCCTTCAGTCAATCTTTATCCTACAAACTGGATCAGAGAGGATATAATTTTCTTCTCAGAACACGGCCCTTTTCCTGCCTACCTTAAAAGGTTCAACCTGTCTGAGAGTGACCAGTGCAGTTGTGGTGGGACTGGCACGGCACTTCATTATGCCACGGAATGTATTCTCACAATCTCTTGGCATATGAAGAAACCATCACCAATCCATGAACTGGAATGGCTGAGAAGAGTCGCCAGCAACCGTCTATCCAGGCAAAAAATTCATCACATAATTAAATTCATAAGTGGAAATAGAAATCTGTTCCCACCTTCCTAGTCCTCAACAAGTTTCATACTCACAAAGACTGAGGGTAAAAACAAGCAGTTTCCTATTATTCACTAACATCATAACTCATGTTAAATTTCAGCTAATAATAGTGTTAAACCATTTTTAAAAGAAGAAAACCTCTGTAAACTTTTCTCATTATCATCCCATTTTCTTGTAAATTCTGTAAATAGTTTTGTTTTTATTTTATATTTCTTACTGTATATATCCTATTAATTAAAATAAAATTCCCGTAACATGCCCACCAAACCGTGAAGTGACCAGAATGGTCACAGATACGGGGGTATGAGACGGCGTTCTGTTCTGTATATCCTTGGCATGGACATACATTTCATAACTACTGTTTCCATTTATCCATGACATTTTATTTTTAGTAGCATTTTTACTGCAGTGATTAGCCGTTGGCATGCAGTTAATTCACAATTACCCGAAAACCGAAATTTTTTTCTAGAGCTTTTCTTTCAAACATATTGTTATAAATCTTCGATGCTGCTCCTCAGCATAGTTGATTTAATCACATTAAAGATAGTTTTACTATCAGCTCTGTTGGATAATTATCGGATGCAAAATAAGTGATCTCAAGGTCTGGTGACTATTTGGCACCTTGGTGGCAAATTTGGAAATTTTGGCGACAATATGTATTCTACTGGCCACTTTCAGAATTTTAGCGAGTCAGCCAATTGGAGCCAAGTTGAACCTGATCAGTCCAAAAACTTCTCGGCTTGCCTCCGGAAATTATTAGGTAGGTAATCTGAAGCCGAATTCAATTGTTTACGAAGATGATCATAGAAATATATTGGCCTTTAGGGTCTAAATAATTTACAATTACCAGGGATACGCCGCTGAGGGGGCTAGACGATCCGTCAACCCAATCCAAAGTCCAAATTCACTGATTCAATCGTGTAAAAAGTCAACGGAGATTAGATCTACAGTTCAGCGAACAGCTCAAGCGATTGTCATGAGGCTTATTGAAAAAGCAGTATTGTCTCGTGTGTGGAGAAACCATTCAAGTAGTAGTGAGATAGCAGTTAGAAACAGCTAAAGTGAAGGGACAGTGGAGAATTGCAGTTGTTTGGACAGGCCCAAAAAAGGGAATTCCTTTTTGCTGAATCCTGTCTGGCCACTTTGTTTGATTTAGTTGCTTTTGCTACTGATTACTATTTGTGGACTATTTTTATTGTAGTATGTATGTGTGCATCCTGCATTCCTCTCGGCTATATATTCGTCAGCTCCGTATTACTAAAAGTCTTCGTCTGTCTCTAATGAATTGTTTATTTCATCGACCAACAAATCAAAAGGACATCTGACGGAAGAGTAAATTGATAACAATATACTAAATTTCATTTAAAATTATTGCTTTAACAGGTATGTGAAAGCACAGACTCTTATTCATTTGACAATTTTTGAAAAAAAATGTTATAAATTTAGCTATAGAAATTTATTTTTTTAGTTCCCTATGCTCTGTAGATATCGTACTGACTTTCCTCAAATAATCAGAAATACAGATTTTCTCTGAATGACTTTATTTCAAAATTTCATAAAAGATGAAAATTTGCTGTTAAGCCCGATTAAATATTTTTCGTTTAACAAGTTCAGAAGTAAAAATTTGTTCACATACAGAAGACAGAGGCATCTGATATGTGGAGCATTGCCAAAATCTCCAATTTGAATTCCTAACTACCACAATCTCTTTGTATACTTTGTATCGAAGAAAGTAAAAATCTGTATTTGTTGAATTAAAGCTTGAAAATAGAGTTGTGAAGCTGTTATGAATTGTATGTTAAAAATTGATATATAATGAAACAACTATATAAATCGTCAAAGTTTAATTCTATAATTTAATTTATTATTTTGAATCTAATCTCAGATGCGATATTTAAAAACTGTAATTAAAATCATTCCTTCTCACTAAGTTGTAAATTTTTAACAAATAATTTACATTTTCATTTTTCCACGATGCAGAAACATTATAAATATAAATATTCAATACCCCATTTCATTATAAATTTAAAAAAGATTAAATTTCACCAGTTCTGTCTTTAATATGCAACAAATAACCTTTTTTCAAACGATTCTCTAGTAACTTCGCATTCATTTTCCTGAGAACTTTATTTGAAATTCATAATTAATCAACACTCTCAAAAAATTTAGAGGACAAAATTAGAAAAATGTATCAGCTGAAGTATCTTATTCCGAACCTTGCAGCAGAGGCGTGTGATAATGACCACAGAACTTTGAAAAAAATTACGAGGACGAGAAACGAAATCACTACCTCGAAAAATGTTCGCTTCGTTAAATTTTTATGGTCAGATAAATAAAGGATTACTTAAAGTAGTGTATATATATTTTTACCCCTACACCTTACTCGTGTTCTCTAGTCAAAATAATTTTACAGCCTTTCGCGAAATGTCCTCACATAAATACGAGATAGAGCTCTGGAAGTAATTGTCCTGTGGTTTTTGCACTTTATGCGGGCATTCGGGGGATGAAACTTCCAGGTTCATTATTTTATTTTTCTCTCTTATAATAGACGATAATATCGCGAGGGATGGCGACCATAAATTTTATTGCCCGTGTTTAACGCTCTCCATGAAATCGAAGGGAATATGTGTATGTGTCTCGTCCCATTCTCTTGCCGGAAGGAACTTTTAATAGAGGGGTGTAATTCGTGGATGCAACGAAATCTTCGATTTGTCCATTAAAAAAGGTGAGAATGGCGTTGACTTGACGTAAGAATAACCGAGCTAAAAGGAAGACTTATTTGCAGCCAAGAGCAACTTGTTATTGCAATGTTGGAAATAAATTCTTTAAACATGGGGTTTTTTTTCTTTGCCGATGCGTTTATCAAATTTTTGTTTTATTTAGATAAATTTCATTGCTATGGTATGTTTAAGGATATTTTTGAAAATATTTTACTGTATAACCGGCCGGGAGCCTATCTCATAATGCTTACTGTTAAAAATTATCCTTATGCAAATAAGAATGAAAGATATACATGCGAAAAAATAAATGATAAACTTTTAGAAAATGTTTTAAAGGCTAATAAAGTCATCTAGAATTATTCTCGCCGGCATCCTGGCACAGAGAAAGCGGATCTTCTGCCTGATCTGGGTGCCCGGGTTCGAGTCCCGGTCAGGGCATGGTTGTTCTTTGTATTATCTTTGAAGTGTGGGATTAGAACCCTCTGCAAAAAGGAGCTGTGCAAGCGAAATTGTGATTAGTGAGTAACTAAATCATGCTCTTGACCCTATTTGACGTTACTTGAGAAACAAGAGACGCTCATTCGGCTTAAAATCGTTGACAGCCGTTTGCGCGCTTGTCCATGGCAACTGCTAATAGGAACAATAACGACAGAATTATTCTCAATAAATGATAATATCTTGCTTCTCTTTAGTAGATTTTTTAATTTTCTTTATTTGCATCTAGAATTATGTATTTTGAACAATAATTTTGCAAGATCAGCAAGTTTTAATATATTTTCCTTTTAGTGCCCACCGTATACCTTAAAGATTTTCATAATCTTCATCATCATCGTTTAGGATTATATAAGCTGAACCCAGCAAGTCACAAAGTGCTGAGAATACAAACCAATCCTAAGGGGTAAGGTAAAAAAGAACTGAGGAAATTTGTCTAACCTGAGTAGTTAAGCTATTAAGTGCCTTCCTATGCGATGAATGTATCAAATTTAAAGAAGCTATAATTAATGTTGACATGAAGTACAAAAAGGAAAAATACCAAAGTTCCATCATCAATAAGTTTCATGTTTCTTATCAAATTACAAAAAGTTACATTTTAGGTTATTCTTTAAGTGTGAATTAGCTTTGATGTATATAGTTCTATCATGTACAGACTGACTAGCTAACAGATCAATGACCTTATTTCTTAGTAATAAAGAATTCTTCTAAGTAAGAGGAAGTAATTTTCAATTACAAAGGGTATAAGATGACGTTGTAAAGTTTGAAACTGAACTGTGTAGAGAATCGCAATACTATGAAGAGACGACTGACTGTCTAGGTGAATAATGAACTGTGGCAAACTCTTGAAACAACCACCTCTCGATTCTTTTCAGAGCAACTGTTTTCGCCTTGGGGATACCATTCCCGTCATCAAACTTGTTATACAATTTGTGACGAAAATTTTTTTGAAAAACACAAAACACAGCTAATAAACCACTGACAATCTTTGAGTCTTCAATAAAAAGCTAATAATCATATTAATTTACATACCCTTAATTTTGCAGGGGGCCCGGATAAAGATTTATCAAGGATGAAGGAATAAACATTTATTATAAAAGAAAATACCAGTTTTTAATAATTTAAAATTCAAAATTGGAATTTTCTTAAAGTTTTTTTTTCCCAATTTCAAATCCAAGGATTATTCCTATGCACCAGTTTCCCTCAACAATTTGCTGTAACTGCCCACTTACTTAGTAATTCATGTATGGTTCAGAAAATCCCTCAGTTTGCCTATGTGCAAGCTCTTCTTAGGTAATTACAGACAATGATTTCGAACCATTTCTGAAGTTTTAGAACATCCCGTGAAATGGGTATGCACAAAATCTTAATTCCTATTGTCTTTTGTCATAACTAAAAAATACCAATCTTCAAAAATATAGAGAATAAAGTCATTTGTTTATTGTTTCCTTTTTTGATAAACTTTATAAATACTGAATGCCATATATTTCCATTTATTTTTTTTTAAAAAATAGCCGGTTCCCTAGGCTATTTTTATGAGAGTTACATTTCTCCTTTCTTAAATTGAGTACCAGAAGAGTGCAGTTTGCTCTTTAGAATGCCTCATCTAGATGAAAGGAAGTACCTAAACAGTGTCCTTGAACACATCATCGTTTCTATTTTGTGTATAAATTCCTAAAGAATACTAGTCATCATCGTATTTCCTTAGGAGAGGGGGGGGGAGATCTAACTTATGTTTCAAAGAGGAAAATGAAGCTTTACTAATTTGAAGTTCCAGCGTTCCGTGTTGGTAATCATTCAATCACTAGTAGTAAGCCGGTCAGCTGTCTACAAGAATTACTGTTAATCAGAAAGTAAATTAATTTTTTTCACCATATCAAGCGATTAATTAAAAATGTACTGAATAGATTTATAATACAAATTGTGAACAATTTCTAAGATCACTTTTGAAAAATTCTTCAAATAAAAATAATGCACTGAATATCTATATAATTAAAAATAGAATTGACGCATATCTGAACGCATATCTGAAGTATCACATTGCCTAATATTAGAAATAAAAAGTTATAGAGTAAAGGTTTAAAAATGTTGGGGAGAAGTTTTCGCCTGTTCGCAAGATGATGCATAAATTTAAAAATATATTTCTAAAATTTCACTTAATCTTCCTTGATCAATAAAAAAGAGATTGTGTGTAAAGCAATCCTAGCTTAATTACCAAAGATTTTTTATTAAAAATATTTCAAACTAATATGTTCGAATTTGGCCGTATGATATATTTACAATCCAAAGAAAGAAATCAAATTGGATACACTTATGTGTGAGTGGGTGTGAAAATATTTTAATTCTAACTTAAACTTAATTATTTCCTAATTTTTATCTTAATTTAGCCTTATTAAATTCACTCTAAAATATTCTCTTATTTTCAAATCCATTTGATTTTTTTTCTTTAATTTAATTCAACAGAAGTTCCGTAAAATTACTGAAACTTTCAGTTTAAACTCACCGACAGAAGGATTAAAAAACTGTCAAGCCAAGCATATTCTTTTAAAAGATCCCTATGATTTCCTTAATTATCTCTATCTATGTAAAGAAATTTCTGTTAAAATCTCATAATTTATAATCACAGCGATAAATTTTTAATTAGTTTTACCTCTTTTTGCTCTTGTGTCGTTTTATATGATGCGTATCATCACTTCTGTTTGTATTTCGATTATGCTTTAACGAGACAGAGTAAAACAAGGTGTAAAGTCAAAATTGTCTTTGGCTACAATTCTGATTAAAAACTCGTGTTTATCTATATCTATATATGCATAACCAGAATATAATTTTAGGTATATTTATATTTTTTCAAAGTAAATATTACTGAGAATTTAGAATATTTGATAGTAATATATGTTTTTTTTTTTTTGTAAAAGAAGCATGTGAATTATAAGATCTGTTAAAACTTAAAACTTATAATGATTGTTTTTATTTCAACTTTCTGAATCGGATGATTTCAAGTAATGAATACAGCATATATAT
>JAOUZG010032119.1:2904113-2931798 GCA_026289955.1 Argiope argentata | reverse complement strand
TCCGATATATATGCCATTTATTGCAAAATTTTCTATTAGAAATATCTGGAATGATGTTTCGGTGTCTTAAACGTACAAATTGCTAACTTTTAAAATTTAACTCAATTAAAAATTATTGACATTTTAAGTTATTTTAAATAAGATTGTCGTCATTACACGAGATTTCGGGACCTTTTCTAAAGAAATTAGTTTCATTATAGTCTGGAAACAAAATAGTTTTTTTAATGTAATTGATATAAAAAAATATGATTAAATATTTAATCAAAATTGGATCAAATATTTATTGCAATTTACATATTTACTATAATGCAATGTTAAGAAACCATCGTAATTGTCTCTGTCTTCTGATAAATCTATATATCAAATAACATTACACATGGAAGTTTAATATTTCAAATATTCACAATTTCTTTCGAAAACAGGATCGAAGTAATTTTATTTTGTTTGAAACAATTTTCATCTTTCTCAATACATAAACTAACAAATATTTTCGCATATGAAATACAATATTTTCTATTTGGGTATGAGATTAGATGTTTTGTATTTGTTAAACAATGTTTTGTTAGGAACATATAGCATGATTGTTAAGAAATATTTATCTTAGAAAGTTATTTAAAATGAATACTTTAATCTACTTTTCCGTTTTCTTGCAACAAGCTTTCATAAGTATAAAATATTTCGAAATAGTAAATATTTAGCTTTACGTTCTTCAATCAGACTATTGGGTAAAGAGTAATATTAAAAAACATTGTAGAAGTTGAATGTGTTTACTTTTCGTTCCCAAGAACATTTCTTTTTTTATTAAATAATAAACAATTGAATTTTCTTCTTATGACAGATAATATAACAAGGATATTTGAATTTCCGCTAAAGTATTCTTAACAATGATTCTTGAATCAATAAATTAAAAGTCCACAAACAAAATAATTAGAAAATAAATTAATATATTTTGCTTATAAATATATTTAAATGGATTTTCTTATTATGAGTTTTAAAAAGAATAAATGTAAGTGAAAATTAATATTTGCACTCCTTTTACCAAACAAATTAATTAAATTTACCAAAAATGTTCGTAACTATCCAGAATTTAAAATTTGTTGAAAAACTTATTTTTGTATTTTAGAAATTTTAAATATGCTTTCCATGAAATTATTAAAAAAATTATTTTGAATTTATTATTTACTAAGAATTATAACTCAGCTTTATATCATTAAAACTAGTCATTATTTAATTTGTTCAATTACGACATCTAAAAATGAGTTACAATAGAATCCATTCATGCTAATAGGTATGTAGTGTCATTTAAATTTCATGAATTCAGGAATGAAACTGATCTGAAATCATTGAACATTATATTAAAATCTTCAATTAGATGACAGATTGCTATATTTCTTATATGACTTTAAGACTAATGACGATTTCAGAAATAGTATACGGCATTAGGATTTTCATTTCGAAATATTGCACTTAATAAAGCAATGCACTTGTGAATTTGTCCGGAATATTATATTGATGTCTGAAATAATATGGTATTCAGTATCAGATGGCGATATAGCATTGAAATATACAATCAGCTCTTTGCAAACAATAATATTCTTTAAAGGGTATTAACAATTCGGATCAAATTTCTAGCGATATAGATCACTGCGGGAAACAGATGTTTTAGGATTATGTTTGATATTTACATAAGCATTCATTCGAATGAATTCATTACAGAATATTCAGAATCAGAGTCTTTTATTTTAATCATTCTATAAAAGTTTTGAGTTTATTCAACGTTTTAAAATAAAAGGATGTCACTAAGATATTTAAATTAAATAAACACATACTAAAATTGTAATTATTTGTACCAATTGAGAAAAGATTGATCTGAATATTTAATGAGTTAAAAAGTTAAGAATAATACATTTTTCCCTTAAAATGTATTAATTTAATGCCTAAAAATATAATTATCTTTATGCCCATTTATTTAAAAAGTGACAGATTGATCATTTAAGTCCAATAAATTCTTTCACCACAATTGCTTTCTTTTAAATAAAGAAAATTTATTGGTGTATGTCTTTTCTCAAATATATTTGAATAACTGCGACCATATTATATAATTTTTTAAGAGCATGTTGGATTATAGGACATAATTAATATTTTAAATTCTCAAAAAAACTTTGCTTAAATACTTTATTCTCAAGCGATTTGATTATATTTACAAAAAACTCTCACATTTATTGTTGATTTATTAGAATTATTTTGTCTAATTAACTGAGGCTTTGAATGAGGTAACTATTCCTGTGAAAACCCAAGTTAACTTGGTAAAACGCGTTTTAACTGACAGCGTCAAGAAGAATCCGAATGAACTAGATGAAACTCACTCTGATTAAATAAATAAACCCAATTCAAAAATAAATAATAGGTGTTTATTAAGCATAATACTTAAGCCGAATTCTTTGAATGAAGCAACAACCTTATTTAAATAAACAATTTACTCCGATACTTCCAGATTTAAAAATCCAAAATTTTACTTTCATTTTTCTTTAGAAATTTTAATCTGTCTCCGTTGATGAATTGATTACTAAAGTATTTCATGAGTATTTTTAGTTCTTTTTAGAATCGAGAACAAAATAATCTTATAGTAACTTCTGTTGCTCTTAAGAAGTAGCAGGGTTAAACTCATTTGTATGAATTTGAGTTACGGAAATTATTTATTATTTTCATTAAAAATTAGATTCTTTATTTAAAGATTAATAGCCCATCAATAACTCAGATTTAAATTAAACCCTTAAAACTACTAAAGGCCGCATATTAAATCAGCTTAAAAGGAAAGCTATATGGATTACTTAATCAAAGTCGTGGTCATGTATCATTTAATGAGACAACTGTAATCCTCAAATGAAGGCTTCCTCGATTAAAAATTAAATTCAAAGTTATACTGACAATTGTTATCAATTTCATACATATTGCATCATTGTTAAATGTTTCATATTTAATTAGACCTGAATAAATTATAGAAGAAGAAAATATAATTTTATAAATATTTAAAAAATGTGGGCGTTATCTTCATTTGTTATTTGCTCTAAAAAATAAAAATCATCATTAGAATCTTATCCTTTAAACTATAATGAAGAAATTAGTATTAATTTAACAATGAGGAAAAAAAGTAAAAAGATAACAAGAGGGTGTAAGGAAGAGCTATCCTGCCAAAAAACTTTAAGATGTAAATAAAAAAAAATCAATAAGAATCAATATTATTTTTCTTTTGTTCATATCTATTGATATCATCGGAAGAAACTTCCATTAATTACAGCATAAATTTAACCCTTTGCTCTCGAAAAAGAAATTCGATACAAAATTATCAACCAAATACGTCTTTTTTTTTCAGAAAAATAAATGCATATAATTGTTGAAAGTTGAATTTAAAAGTTAAAAAGATAATATACCTCTTTTTACCATTTTGAGGTATTTTTTAAGATACCACTGCGTATCCCGGGGATTGGCAATAAGTCCCTTTTCTATGACATTTCACGTTTTTCTCAGTTTAAAAAAGTTTTTATCTATACGTGTATGAATTTGTTGTATTATATTATTATCGTGTAACATATAATATTAGTTGACTTTCTTGAAAAAAATATGTAAACTTATTTGGAAGCACAAAATTTAAAATAGAGTTTTTAAAGAATTAATCAGCCAGAGGATTAACCTTTAAAATTGAAGAAAAATATAAATAAAATGTGAAAATAACTCTCTGTCTTAAATATTGACCTCTTGAATGCAAAAGGTTAATATATAGAATGTTACTGGACAAATATTATCCTAAAGTATTTCAGAAAGGAAATCTCTAGTCCTAGTTGGGAGTTAAATAATAGTTCTAATAAGATTAAAATGTTACTTAAATTTTTGAAAACAGTTTACTATTGTAAAATATATAAATATCGCGTTTTGTGCATTTGCTTTTCGGTGTTTTAACAAACACCATTTCTGTTTATAGGAAAAACAGCAATCACGCGATGCTCTTACTGCAAACAATTAATTAAATTGACTCTTAAGGAGAAAACCGCCAGTGGAAATGTTATAAGCACTTCAATTCTGACTCCGGCGAATCGATACTCACTGACGGCTAATGGCATCCATAACGACTGTTCGACACTGCTTTATTCCTTCTGCCTGCCATTCTTCACTCTTTCTTTGCCGGAAAAAAGAAACTAAGTGCTTCCACCAGACAAATTGCGAGCGCCACTGGGGGTTGTTTAGAGGCCCGCGGATTAGATTAAAGTACGGTTTTGTATGAAGTAAAATATAAGTTGTTTCGGAAAAGTACGGGCTATTTGTTGGAGTGACATTTGGTTTATTTCTCCGCTATTTTCAACATGATAAAATTCGAAGGAAATTGAATTCCGGAGAATATTTCTGTGAAGGATAAAATTCGGGAACGCTATAAAGTGCCGAATTTCATATTTGATGCCGAATAGTATTCATAAATTGCAAGACAGTGAGCCATCTTGACTTTTCCTTATGTAATGTCTTTATTTGAGTTCAAGGCAGTCTTTTTGTCTTTTTAGCTACAAAATTGTGTCATTCACTTAGATTACTTTGAAATAAATGTAGAATCAAAATTACTTCAGTTTCAAATGTCGGTTGAATATATATTTATTCAATTAGGCATTGTTTATGGAATCTAATTACACAGAAAAAGGAGTTTTAGCTATTCATTTTACATCATTTTTCATACTTCATATTTTATATGTCTTTATTATCCACTTTAAATCAGAAAAGTTTTGTTATTAGAAAAGTGATAAAAATCCTGAACATTTCTAAACTGTAAAGCTGATGTTAAACAAAGAAAAGTAAAATAATTCTCTATGGATATTGAAATATTAACTAAGTATTTGTATTTACCCGATTTTAAATATTACCACTAAAAAGGAGTAGGGCGTCTTCCCCATGATCTGGGGGTCCTGTGTTTAAATACCCGTTTGGGCATGATTGTTCTTCCTCAGTTCTATCTTTGAGCTGTGTAAATGTGCCCCTCTGTAAAAAGGGGATGTGCAAGCGAATATGAAGAGTAAGACATACTCTTGGCCCTGGTTGACTCTACTTGAAACAAGAGACGCGCCCTTAGGCTTAAAATCGCTTACTGTGCCAGTGAGCTTGCCCATGGTTAGTGCTATTAGAAATACTAACAGCAAACCAAGAATTCAACCATTTCATAAGCAACAATTGCTAAATAAAGAAAAGTATTAAATATAACCATGTGACAAACAGGAAAAAGGGAAGACGACAACAAGGTGAAATGAAAAATCTCACAATGAATATTTTAAATGCTATTAAAGAAGTTTGTAGACATTTTTAATCAATGACTTTACAACCAAATTCTTTTTTAAACATTGTAATCTTCATCATTTGAAAAAACGATTGTTCATAATTTCGTAAATGTTTTTGCACTAAGCAGATGCTCATATTACGCTGGGTTTGGAGAAACGAAGGAATTTTTAGTGAGCAAATAGTAATATAATAATTAGGCTTGTCTTTGCAATCGCAACCGCAAGGATCCTGAGGGAATAAAGCAAACAAGTGGAGTAATGCCAATGGATGCCTTTAATCTCTGGAGAACCTTATTTTTTAGTGAAAATTTAATATTCAGTCAAGCTTTTATTACAATTAACTGAACTGTTATTTATTAATAAAAGAATTAACTATAAATGGGTAAGCACTGCCGATATAGCACAACAATTGTTAATCTTCCAATTCAGTACTAACTTCAAAATTTATTAAAATTTCAATTTAGTAATAAGTGTTTTGGATTTGAAAGGTCGTATTTTTGTAATTTATACCATTTGTCATTATTTATGAAAAGTTTAGAAATATTTATCGGTACAAACTAGTCGAATGTCTTTTTGTTCCTAATGTCTAGGTTATCAATTGAGAAAAATAGTGTAAAAAGAAACATATTCTTTTGTGAATAATATTTTGATTATATTAAGCATAATTGGTCAGAATTTGTCAAAATAATTTAGATAGTATATCATTTCATATTGAATTCTAATGTTTATCAAGATGTATATAATTTGCATTCTAGGTTAGATAGTTTTTTTATGAATAAAGTGAATACCCTTTTAAATATGCAGAAAACATTAATTAAATATGTATTAATCTATTAATATCTGTATTGAAAATATTTACATTGCTGATTACGCAAGTAAGCATCCAACCATAAAACAAAGAATTAATTGAATATTATGCATTAACTTAATCCCATGTAAACAGTTTTTTTTAATTCTAACATTGTTTGCGTTTAAGATCACTGTCTCTTTTGAAGTGTGTTGATGAGGGTCTTAAAAATAAAGGGATAATATGAGTTTTTTTTAAATAAAATTCTTCCTTATTAATATTTCAATAATATTGCATAAAAATAAAATTTCACGTTTTATTAAATAATGTCGAGAGGCAAATATAAAAAAGAGATTAGTGAAATTAGTTTATTTAACGTTTTAAAACAAATAACGTATAATTACAAATTATGCAATTATTATAAATTAAAAAAATATTTAAATGTAATGTATTCAAATATTTGATATAATCTTACCTTAATAAGAGCTTAGTATTTAACATTTATTTCAGGTTATTAAGCTCATAATTTTTGTGAAAGACATTTTTATTATTTTATCCAATTACAGAATTCTTCATCTTAGTTATTTTTTACTGTTTAGACTTTAAGTTTTAATTAAATAATTTGGTAATGTGAAATCGCAGAGCAATTTTATTTAGGTTCACGATAATAATATGGAATAAAACGTTAACCAATCAAATCTAGTAACTAATAATTAAACTTCTCAACATATTTATACTCATAAAGAATATAGAAATGAACACACTTTCCGAATTCTAACTTATCAGAAAGAAATTGACAGTTAATTAGAGATTTTTTGAACATTATTTAAAAAAAAAAATAAATAAATTCAGCAATAATTTTTTTTGTCGTAATTTATTTTATAAACCATATTTAAAGCATGAAAAACTGTTTGGTAACATATAAAAGTTATATTCAATTATTCATAATAGCTGAGAATAGACTTATCAATTTTATATTTTTAAAATCATATACGTTATAGTTTATTTGATTTAATAAGCATATATCATCACCACACTTCTTTAATATCATTACCTATCTAATTCGTACTTTTCATTTAATAACTAAAAAATTTAGGAACAGGAATTTTTAACGAAAAACTGTAAAAATGTGTGTAGTTAAATAATTGTATACTAATTTGGAATTAAGAAATGTATTCATATTGAACTAAGATAATAACTGGACTTAATATATTATGGATAATTATCAGAATTTTATTATGTTATTTTATTAGCTTTTGGCAAGTATGTTTACCAATGCTAAATATAAAATTAGTTATAATTTGGCGTGGGCCATTTGATGATTCTTTTTGACAAATTGTATGAATTCTATGGTATATCTTTTTTGGTAAAGCATCTTTTAAAGTTTGAAGAATTCAAAATAAATTTTATTATTCTTTTTATGATAACAGTAATAAAAGACTAATCAGACAGAAATAAAAAAAAAAAACTTATTTGTCTTTAAAACTAAAAAAAAAAAAAAAAATTGGGTAATTATTCCAATGAAGAAGGAACTCACTTTGATTAACGGATAAAAGCAGATAAATTATTATTTTTTCTCAAACACTTAACTATTTATCCAATTAAAAGAAAAGCATTTATCACCACCCTAATAGTTAATTATTTTAACTACTATCTGATATACCCTGTGATTCAGTATTGGATTCTTTATTTTATATTTTGTAGACTATTTTAGATATATTATTTGACATTATTTGATGATAATTATTAAATTTTTTTTGAATAGTCTGAAAATTAGTTCTACTGTTATTAAGAAAAAAAAAAACAATTCATCAAACATCATCAATTTAAAAAAAACTCCTTAAACTCTAAATTTTAAAATCTAAATTAAAATAATCAGCATTATAAATACTAATGCCTACATTTATAAATAGGGGTGTATTATTAAGTTTATGAATGTAATTAAAAATGAAGGAAGAATATAACAATTGTTTGTCTTTAAATATTCACTTTTCAGGATTTCTAGTTAATTAACATGACCTGATTTAAAATGTTATATATTCTGTAATTTACCTCAATGTGCAGGAAATCACTCAAATGTTGAACTTTTCAGTCATTATAGTTACTCTTTCCTCTTTTAATTCAAGTGTGTAACAAATTCTCAGTAGATTTCTTTAAACGCTTTGATCTTTTGTATTATCTTTGCAACAACGTAACATTAAATCCAATACTGACGAGACAAAAAATAATAAATAATTTAAAGAAAGAATTTCAAATGGAAAATGTTTGAACACTTTTTTTTTTCTTAAATTAGATGTTATATGTTAAATTGTATCAAATTTAGATGAAATATTATATTTATTTATTATTATTAATAATGAATTTACTACATGATTATTTCTTTTGTACATGTTTGGTTACTGAAAAGTGAAATTACAAAGATGAAGTAAATTTAAGAATTTTTTTTTTCAGTTTTCGCTAATTTAAATTACTTATTAAGAAATAGTAATCTTTTAGACTTTAGATAATTTATAAATTTTCAAAGACTTCCTGCTGAAAAAGTTAAATGACATTAGATATAATAATGCATTCAAAAAATCCTCAACATATATTTATTACAAATGGAATGATTATTTTCAAAAACGAAACAGATTAAAAATCAGGTAAGCATGAATGATTGAAAAAAATGACCCAAGGATAAATCCTAACGAAATGTTCATTGTAAACAGTATCCAATTACAAATTTCAATTATAATCATGATAGGTTTTTTTTTGCTCTAAAATATTAATCACTAAAATAAATTAAATAAAAAAAATTAGACCTTTTTTCCCCTTTATCAATATAACGTTGGTTTTCTGACTTATGAGTGTTCTTGGTGAATTCATTATTTCTGATACATATTATAACCAACATGTATAATTTCCAAATTATCAATATTCAAGTCGATTCACATAAATAAAAAAAGTTTTATATAAAAAATGATTTGATGAACAAACTTAAAGTCAAAATATAATGATTAATCGGATATTTGGACCTTATGAATTAAAAGTATTTTCTGAATATCGGATTTGAAATTTGTCACTGATAAAATTTATCCCATGGAATTATATAACAATGATTAGTGAGTATTAATCTTTTAAAAATGAAATTTAAAGGATTTTAGGGACATTTTCTTTATTCTGCTGAAAAGTCTGAATCCGATTCATTTATATTCTTTTTGTTTTAAATATTTAATCTAGTTGGAGCTAAAACATTAAAAAAATTCTTAGTATTATGTCTAGCCAATATTTGTTTGTTATTATATATAATTTTGAAATCATGATTTTCCATTTCCTTATTAATTAACACCAATTAAGCTTATCGTCCTGAGATATGAAATAAAAATGTGTATAAAACTATTAAAAAATGTTTAATATTAAGCTGTTTTATGTGATGTCGCTTTAAAAAATTTAATTTCCTCATTGAAAAAGCATCCTTATTGAAAAAGGCATTTAATTTAATTTTATTAATGTTAACATAATATATGTACATTCTTTCAGAAATTTCATTTCCAAATACTTCATAGAAATTGACTGAGATTTCATTTAAAATGACTAAGAATGCGTCCAGAATGTCAGATAAACATCATGCTGAAATGCCTAAAAACAATTGCTAATGCGAAATCAAAAACACCCGAAAATTCTGACAGCGCGATCCTTAAAGAATAAATAACGAAATTTCCGAGCAACTTAGCGTCACTCTTTTCTTTTCATATTATCTCCGCGAATTTATATGAAGCAGATCCTATTCGGCGTTAAACGCTGCGCGAAGTTTTGTGATGAAAATTCGCTGTCTTTTTCCAATTTTCGCCGTGGAGACTCGGCGACAAGAATCATTCGCTTTGCTTTGCGAATATGCAAATACGTGACAGGAGACCTTGGAGCTAGATCAAAGACACTTATCTGACATACATACAGTCTGCTTCGACACCTTTATCCGTTTCGTGAGGCAAAGGAACCTTTTCTTTCTTTTTTACCCCCTTTTTTTCTATCCATCCTTTCACGAACATACCAGGAAAGAAAATAGAATTCCACTCTTTAGACTGGATCGTTGCTATATTTTATTTATTTATTTATTCAAGCTAGCATCGTGCGTTCTTCGAGCTAAACTTCTGACTGTTGGGCATGCAATGCGCTGGATAAAAGATTTGAAAGAAAGATGGAAAGTAAGAAATGACATCAGAGTTTTCGGAAAGAAAAAAGAAAGAAATATATGTATGTGCACGGTTCTGAAAGTATGAAGGAAGGTGTGAAATACTGGGTATTAAATTTGGTAGCAAACACCTTTCGTTCGGAGAATAAACAGGTTCAAGAAAGCAGGGAATTCTCTATCCATATCTGTGAAATTCAGTTTAAAAGATTCAGTTTTGGAAATTCTCGCTGCCTGGAATGATTTCAAAAACACTAGATGCATTTTTTAAAAGATAATCATCTAATTTAGGACTTCCTCATTCGTTATTTTACTGCATATACTTTTAAAATCTTTTTTATAAGATAATATATTAACTTAAATTTTTTAAAAAAAATTTAAAATTTTTCTGTTTCTGAAAAAATATATATTCTAAATCTCAATTAAGACTTTTAGCTTAAAAAATTGTGATTCCAAATTAGATCACTGAAGAAAAAGTTAATTCAGAAAAATCCTACATCTCATAGATTTAACATTTAACAAAACACACGCACGCACGCACGCACACACACACACACAACGAATTGTTAAAAAGAGCATCTTGATTCAATTAAGTTTTCATTAAAATTTAAAGTGAACATAATATCAATTATTTATTCCACAAATAATATCTTATAAACTTGAAACTTAATATATAAATTTCGAATAATCAATATTTAAATTTTGTAACTATTATTTGCAATTAATATCTTAAATAGGAATAAAATATAATGAACTAGCATAGGATGCAATAAAAAGTCACCGGACAAAGGAAATTTATGAAAGAAATGTTATGAATGGTTACATTACCTGCATTGCAATGGACATGAGTTCTCTGATAAAAATGATTCATGATAAAAATTTTAAAGAAAATAAATTAATAAAATAACTCATGCATGAATTCAATAAAAATATTTGTTAATTATTATTATCTTCTTAAAAATCAAATTTCATGTAAAAGGCAAAATTTTATTTTCAATAAGCTGGATGCGATGATAACATAATATAATGGATCTATTGATACTTACATTATAACTATTTTATTTGAGATTATTATAATTTAAACTAAGAAATTAAGAATTATTTTATTTGAAATATCATTTGCTGATTTAAATATGATTTAATAAATCCTTAAATGAAAATTTCTTTCTAATATATAAGAATTTAATAAAATATTCTGGAATTTCGCATGGTTGAAATAAAAATTTTAATTATATCTAATAGTGACTATCTCTCTAAAAAATCAAATTTTGTGCAAACAATATTAATAGTAAATTCCAAGCTTTTGTTGGCAACCAAATAGTAATATTTTCAAAATATTGAATGAATGAATTATATTACTTATTATCTTGTTTTTAATAAAATTACAATATTTTAAAGAGAACAGCAAAGATATAAATAAATAAATCTAATTTTATTGGTACTTTTAAAACCAAATTAAAAAGTTAATAATTTTATTTTAATTATGGTAATGGTTAACGTTTTGGCTCATGAATATTTTGTATTTTTATATTCACCCTTTTACTCTCAGAATAAGCCCCCAATAAATCATCTTTCTGCCCGTCATTCGACGCAGAGTACAAGAAAAATATAATTCAATAAATACATAATAAGGCCTGAAATTATAAAATTTTCATCCGCGGCTCTTCGTCCACCTCTCTTTGAAAACTCATTTACATTTCAAATTTATGTGTTTGATTTGCTCAGTTAAAACTGAAGTTTCGTTTCTTTTCTTTTCTGGCCTGAAAGGGCTGGATCTGGCAAGAAACTTGATTACAAACGAACATCAAAGAGAAAACGAGTGCCGTGCGCAAAGAAAAATTCCTGCAGAATAGATCGATACGAAAGAAAAGGGCATTTTTGAAGAAAAAAAATGAAACATTTTAATTTTTCTCATTTCTATTGAGTTACGAAGGGGGACTAATCTTTTTGTTGGGTGTATGTACCCTCGAGCTAGATGATCTTTTGGCTTATGCCCAACCTTAATATTCTCAAAAACCCTCCCACTGATATTTATTGCAATTTTTTTTAAAAAATAAAATTTCCGTTACTTATGCATTAATGAATTCTATTTGTCTGTTTTCTACTATTTTTTTTCTTCTTCTCACGGAGTTAAAAAATAAAAATGGCCGTGTCATGAGGCGAATGATTACTTGATTGTCTTTAAAGATTATTAGATGAAAAGGGATTTATGAATGTCTTTTATGAAATTGTATCTTTATATTTCGTTTCTTATTTGTAGGAAACTGCCTTTTCTCTAAACTTATTTAATAATTAATGAAGTTATTTATATTTCGCTAGTATCCCCAAGGGGGCACCTCGTCATTGTGGATGAGATGCTTCCGGTATGGTGGTTGGATCTCGCCAATCTGGTGGATATCCTAATAGGAGGGGTCAGATTCCTCCCATCGATGATGGGACGTACATCCTTCGGGGAGGGTTTTACCGTACCTGGTGATGTTCATTAGAACTCTACCACAGCTCCAGCCAATTGCTATTGCGGTGGTCTGGTCATTCAGTTTGTATGGGTAATCCGTGTGCCTTCGTGGTAGGTCGGAGAGTCTGTCTCTGACTTATACATAGCTAGTTATCTGAAAAAAGGTTTTTCTATTTGCTGAGATAAATTTAGACAAGAGACTCTCTAATATATTCTAATTAATATATAGATTCAAATACATTTTTTCTTTTATTTTATTATGAAGTTGTCACAGACATATTCAATTAAAGCATTCAACTGGACTCAAAGATATCAGTTTCTTTTATTTTGTTAAGTAGTTATTCATGATTATGTCGTCATTATGTGCCGTTGCAAAATATTTCTTCAAGGAAAGGCCTTCAGAAGCTCTTAACAGAAAATGACTTTCCGTACAAGGAAATATCAATTTAGATTCTATAATTTTCCTCTGGGGTGGTTTCGAATAGAAGCTATTCAATTCTTAGTTAATTGCTAAGGTTTAATGCATTTATAAATGTTGTATAGTGTAAGAATTTAGTTAGACGAAAGATAAACGCATATATTTCGCAAATATTTTAGATATAGAGCGACAGAATCATTGTAATGAAATAGTTTTATTTTAAATATTATCGAATATGAAACATCCAAGTTTCCGTAAATGGCATAATATGAAATATATGAATTTTGTATTTATTCACTGTTTTGGAAAAAAAAATTATAATTAATTTCTTTTGAATTTTGTGTAAACTGAGATTTCTTCTTTTTTTCTTTTATTTTTTTCACGAAGTTTCTTAGATCATAAATATAGCTGTATTAGGGTGTAGGTCTGATTATGGTAACATAAGTGATATTTTATTTGAAAGTTTTATCTTAAAATGACTATGATTCTTTTCTGTAACGAAAACTAATAGTTTTTTTTTTCGAATATTCTCTTTGGTACAAAATATACATCTATTAAGAGTTTCTTCAATTACATAAGGAAACAAGGGCCGATATAGCCTGGCTGGTAGAGTGTTGGACTCGTACTCCTTAGGTTACGAGCTTGAAACTCACCGACCAAAAGATTCTCTGAGTGTGTAGCGGCGGCGCTCGCTAAATCTGTCGTGGTCGCAAAGTCCGTCATGTTGAGAATAATACCACTGGAGAAACTGAGTCAGAGGTGATTATTCTCTGTTACAGGTCTAAATTACGATCTGAGATGAATAAATTAATATGCATGAATGAAGTCTGCCCTCTAAAAAGGGTTGTGACACGTGTGTAGCTAAGTCGGACTCTTGGCCCTAGATGGCGCTACTTGTAAAAACCAGATACCCATATCTCCGGCTTAAAATCTGCTGATGTACAGCGGGGCTTGTCCATGGAAAGTACCATAAACAACAATAACAACACATAAAAAAACTGTCGATGCTTATTTAATTGAATGATAATGAATTTCAAAAATAGTGTCTTGTGCATTACATATACCAGAATGTATATTCATATACATCAAACGAGTTTTATATCCAAATATTTTGCTCATAGAATCAAACTTATACTCAATAGAATATAAATATCTTAATAGTTATAGTTTTATTTGAATATTAGCATGGATAAAATGTTATGATAGAGTCATTGAAAGAAAGTTATAATTAAAATTATATCTAATAATATACGATTTAGAACTTCACACTTTTAATCAAATAAATTGAATTGAAATTGAAATTAATTTAATTTCCTTATTATATCATACTACCGTTATTTATTCAAAATATTTTTAAAGCTATTAGTATAATTTTATCTCAATTTAAATGCATTTTCGTAAAATTTGCATGCATAAAAATCCATTTTATGTAATATAGATATTTCTAATCGTTTGAAACATTATTTTCAAATAGTTAATAATAATAGTTACTTTCAAATAACCAAGAGTATAAAATAATTTAATAAATCTAGATTCATAAATTCTGCTTTAGTTTTTTGTCTTTCTTTATAAAGGTATTTTCAATTACTCATTGTTTCAGCATTAAAATATTATACAAGCTAAACAACTCGAAATTTCCATAATAATAATTTATGTATAATGATATGAAGTTTTACAAAAAAAAAACCTTTCTTTTTTATTGAATGGTGTTCTATTGTTTCTAAAATTATGACCGTGTTAAAAGGGAATACAGGATAGAAAAATCTGATTATAAATTTATTTTTCAAATAGAATATATTTTAAAAATAAACAATGATTCAACATTTTTTTAGCTTTCTACATCGATATATTGTAGTACATTTTATTATTATATAAGTTTCCAATGAATATTCATTAGATTTACATTGTAATATTAAAATTAAATTGTCACCTCACAAAAAGGAAAGAACCCATCATGGATTAAAAATAATAAAACTGAAAAGGCAAACATACTTTATTTTATATGAGTTCATTGTAACTATAACAGGCATTAATTAAAAAACATATTATCAAAGAAAATTTGAATAATTTCATCTAATATTTAAATATTCTGCCACCATGTTATACTAATGAGAAAAAAAGTGTATTAAAATCAGCAAATTTGTTCCTGAATTTTGTTTACTAGCAATCGCTTTTATTATTTGAACTTTACTTTCAATAAACTTGAGCGTCTTTCAATTAGTTTAGTTATAATAAACTATAATTATATCATATATTTTGGAGATTTTAATTTTTTTAGTTAGATTATAAAAATTATGTTTACTTTCAAGATTAATAATTAATATTTATAAGTGTTGAAAATAGAAAAAAAAATAGTCTGCGTTAAGAATCATATTTAATATTTTGATTATATTTATTTTTACTTTTTCTACTGGTTTTGATTTAATTTTTGATGATGATGAAATGACGTAATATAATTAGCAATTTACATCTTAAATCTGATGTAAATCAGATAAAAGAAGAGTCTGCAGTGTTATGCTGGCTGCTTTCTCTTATGCATTTAATACGTTACTAGCCAAAACCTATGTAAACAAAAGCACTCAAGATAAATATGAAAATCTGTATTTTGCTTAAAAAATTATTATAATCCTGTTCACCAGTATTTATATATCTCAAATTTGTTTGCAATGACCCAATTTTCAATGATTTGTCTGCTGTTGTTGTTACTTATGGCACTTGCCATGGACAAGCCTTCTGCTGATACAGCAGCAGATTTAAAACGATAGAAGCGTCTCTTGTTTTTGAAGTAGCGCCAACTAGGGTCAAGAGCACGACTTAGCTACACGCTCACCACATTTGACTGCACAGACTCTTTTTACAGGGAGGCACATTCATACCTCTCACAGATAGAACACAGAAGAATAGCCATGTCTGAACCGGGACTCAAACCCAGGACTCCCAGAACAAGAAGAAGATGC
This sequence comes from Argiope argentata, assembly GCA_026289955.1. Lineage (NCBI taxonomy): Eukaryota > Metazoa > Arthropoda > Arachnida > Araneae > Araneidae > Argiope > Argiope argentata. Next base: position 2,915,701 of record JAOUZG010032119.1, on the reverse strand, counting down.
GCTACCTCTGTACCAGAAAGCCGGCATGATTTATCTTATCTCCCATATTTAAATTGTAGACCATTATTAAATAGTTACAGTCAGTGATAGAAAAGCATTAAAATTATTAATTACTTAAATCTAAAAAAATAAAACTCAAATATTATTTAAAAGGTAACAGATATATGTTTAAAAAATTAATAGATTAAAAAATTTAATTGTGGACTTAAAATGATGAAAGTAATGAAAATATATTTAAATAATGAATAAGCATTTAAAACTATTTTTCATTTTTGATTGATTGCTACATATTGACCCATCTGATGTGGTACGGAAATTTCGAGAGGGGTTTCCACCTCAAGCGTCATCCTCGTCAGTTGACCATGGTTCAAAATTATGTGATCCATCCCTAAAGAACCTAGTTTTACTTTGAAACAGTACATTAATCTAACTAAATTAATCCAAAACCACACATGGAAGTGAAAAAAAAGAAAGATTGAAATGAAATCTGTTATGCATATTTTAATACATCATGTCAGAATAAAATTTCTTGAACGGCCAAAACACCGCGTCCTCGTGCAAGTTAGATTATATTTTTATTCGTTTTAATTGTTTCTTTGAATAAGTAACTTATTCATTGCAAACGATCCAAAATATGTTATTTCTCAAAAAAAAAAATGCCTCATTTCTTATTTATTTCATTTCCTACTATCACGTGCTCAAAATGATATTTTCTAGGTTTTATTTGTTGTAGTCCTTAACATTTTTTTAAAAAATCAAAGAATTTGTAAATGCAATGGCAACGTGTTATATAACGCTGATTTTTTTGAGATATATGTGCAGATAATAACTTTTTTCATTTTTCGCTATATGACTTTTGTTGGCGCCAAAAACATAATGTTCTGACATGATAAAAATATTAGTTGTGATAAAAATGCCATGTAAATCGATTAATAACTAAATTTAGGTTGAGAAAATTTCGGTTTAACCAACCGCTGCAAGAATACTAAATATTTCTATTAACAAATAAATTAGAATACGAACAAAAGCCTGAACCGTAACTAAATCTCAGCTGACACTGCCTTTTCTGTTAACTTCCATACATTAACCGCCACAAAAGAAAACTCGCTAAATATATCGCCACGCAACCCTAAACAAAGAACGCACCCAACAACTCCAAATCTGAAACGTGTTCATTAAAGGTAACATCCGTTCTGAGGTGTCATAACTGGAGAGAGGAAAGTGACACGGGGAGTTGTCTCGCACGTTGCAAACTCCACCACATCCCCATTAAGTGACATTTATGTACCAGCCTCGCCAATCCCCAAGCCGCTCCATTCCCACAATAAATATTGCAGAGCAGATCAACACCGTGAGCGTCATTCGCGTTAAAGGCAGTTGCGCAATTTAGCTGCGGTGTTTGCCCCTGCAAATCTTTTATTCACTCGTGCTTAATTAATGGGCCCATCCTGTCGGAAATTAGTCAACCACATTGTTACAACTGACGCCACAATGTTCTAAATAATAGTTTCAATGTCAAGGGTTTAATTTTGCTGGCGTTCGCCGGGAACGTCAGACGACGAAAAAGGGGAAGAGAACGTGCTCGGAGATATGAAATATTTGCATAGATTATGCCTAGTGAAAGGAATAAAGCGTGGACGGCATTCCGATTAGGTGGGGATTTCGCCGACGTTCTAACGAGAAAGAACGGAGGGGGGTTGTCTTCCAATTCGCGGGGATTAGAATAAGGGTTTTCGATCTTTGAATTTCACACTCCCTTCATTCAGAAAATTTAATTAGGAGATTCACTTATCTGCTTGTTAAATAAGCTGCCCCCGAGTTTCTAATTCCATTTTTCGCTTGTATTTGTGTAATCCGAGTATTGTAATTCCATACTTCCTCCGAATTAAAGCTGGTATCAAGAAGCGTATGAATAGCATTTGCTCTTGCGATTCCATTTGCTTGTTCGTTATTTGCATTTAATATGTATAGAGGTGTACTGTTTAAAACGGCGTATATATTTCGGGAGGAAAAAAAGGCCGTGTAATAGGATATACATTTTCATCCTTCTTTGTTTCCGGATTATTTTCTATTCTTTGGAGTTTGTTTGTTGAAATATTAAAATCGCTGCAAAGCTGGCACATATTCAAGTTAAGCAAGAATTATATATGTTTCCACAGGTGATTTTATTCATTGAAAAATTTAATTAAATGATTGACACTGGGCTTAAACGTGGGTCTCACTTACAATCTAAATGTATGTCCCATGTATTTAATTAGATAATCCGCTATTCACCACATTTAAGATATAACTAGGGCCATTCGAGCCTTGTTGGAAGGGTATTGGTTTCACATCTCTTAGGCTCTGAGCTCAAACCCGCTACTCGAAGACTCCATGTATGTGGTGCTGACGCACACTAAACCTGTTGAGGTCACAGAGTCCTCCATTTCGAGAGTCATTCCACTATGAATACTAGGTTAGAGGTGATTGTTCACTATTCTAAATCTAAATATTGTTCTGTGGCTGAATGAATGAAGTCCGCTCCGTAAAAAGAGTTTGCGACGTGTTTAAGATAGAAGTTGGACTTCTGTCTTCGGGTCCCCAGAGATCCATCCCAACGAAGCAACTGCATATCTCCTTCTGTTGTATAGCGGAACACGAGAACAACAACCAGATGTAACTATGGAAAGATCCTTTATTTAACATGAGATCCTAATATCCTGTATGAGTCTTGGTAAACGTATTACGTGACATAAAGATTGGATACGCTATAATTTTGTTGCTATGCACTAAGTAGTACTTTAGTTGTATAAAAATTTGATACAATAAAGTTTCATTGTTTAAAGATTTCTCATGATAACAACTCTTCTGAATTTTTGATTTACTATCTCCATAATTTTTCGATAATCTGACAGTCACACTTTCTGATAAAATCAGTTGACTATATTTTTGAGTCATCGTGTTTGTATAGACGCATACAAACCTACATAATTTCCATAGTGTTTAAATGAAAATTCTGAAATGAACTTTAAACAAAATATTCAAACTTCTGTATTTGTTCACTCTTACAATTTCACTTGCTAATGAAATTAAATCTTCCTCGGATATTTTGATGTGATTTTAGAATAGAAAAACATTGTGTAAAAAACAAAATGGACTTGTAAGTGAAATTGCTATAACTTAGTAAAAATTTGGGATTATAAGTTTGTCATGACTATACAAAAAATTTATAAACTAAAATTTTGTAGTTATTGAATAAATAATACTATAGTTAAAATAATACTATATAAAAGTTTGATGCATTAAAGTTTCTTAGTTTTTTAGAAGTCTTATGATTACAAATCTTCTGAATTTTTGTTTCACCATATCCATAATTTTCCGATAAGCAGATAGTCACACTTTCTGATGAAGTCAGTTGACTAAATTTTTGAGTCATCGTGTTTGTATAAACACATACAGGCATATATAATAACCATAATGTATAAGCGGAACGTCTAAAAGAAAGTTTCATCAAATGTGCAAAAACTATTTTTTTTTAAACTGCATTTGCTAATGAAATTAAAACTTCCTCAGGCGTTTTTATATGATTTTCGAATAGAAAAACAATTCGTAGTAAAATGGATATGGCTTAGAAAATTGTAATGAATATAGAAAAATTTCAAAACGTAGAATTGAAAACGTTTTAAACGTTTTAACTATACGAATATTTATATTAACGAATTTTATGTGTCAATCTGTCTCAAAGATTATTTCAAGATTTCGAGCAATCAAACCAGTCTCTAAACATTATAATGTTATTGGCAAACAGACACTCTATTGGTAATGGGATAATGGAAAGCCCTGATTATAGTCCCTCGGTCTAATAACTATTCCCATTTACTGCTGTGTGCAATCCTGTCTTAACACTGATTAATAACGTCCATCAGGAGAATGCGTATTAAGCCTTGGATTGCTATTACATTTCTGCACGTCCAAGATGTAAACAGATACATAAATGAATGTCATCACATACGTCTTGAGATTACTATCAATATGTGACAAAACAGATAAAATGTGAAAAAATGGGAAATTAAAAGATTAATTAAGCAAGCGACAATATTATGGAATGATGGTAAAAGCATATTAATATTGAATGCATTTTATAATACATAAATAAGCTTACTCAAAATATTTATATACAAAAAATGGTTGCATTGATTTAAAGTATCGATATTTTGCCCTTCTAATTGAACAAATTGGTACCTACATAATTTGTTATTATATATTTATTATCATGTCAGAACATGATGTTATTTTTGGGATGAGGGTTTCGTCGTGATCAAAAATCTTTAGGCAAAAAATAAAAATTTTATTATCTGCAAGGGCATCTAAAAAAATCAACTATTTATAACGTGTTGTCATTGCATTTACAAATGCTCCGATTAAAAGAAGTAAGTTAATGACTACATAAAATAATTTTTTTAAATGTCATTTTCAGTACGTGATTATATGAAATAAAATAAATAGAAAATGCGATATTTTTTAAAAAACAATAAATGCGGTACAGAGTTTTTTGGATCGTTTGCAATACTTAAGTGGTGATTCAACGAAACAATTAAAATGAATAAAAATAAAATTTAACTTTCATGAGCACGTGGTACTTGGCCGTTCAAGAAATTATGTTCTGACATGATACATTGAAATATACATAGCAGATTTCATTTTAATCCCTACTTAATATTGTTGTATAGAATTATAATAAAATTTGTAAGTATTTATCAAATTTGGAACGAAACATTCAAAGGAAGCCCATCTGTCTACCTGCCTGCTGTTAAAGTAAAAGTGAACTCGAAAGCTAAAAATCACCATGATCTTGGTAGATGAAATTTGATATACAGGTTGAGCTCTGTAAAATAAAGATATCAAATTTTGAACCAATTGTATTATATGATTGATCATTTTTCTGTCTGCACTTTCCCATGTATAAAAACGCAATAATCCATAAAGGCAATCAATTTATGAAATGAAATTTGGAACGTTATATTATAATATGTATATGCTATATTGAAATTTAGTGTCAAATATGGAGTCAATCGATTTTCAAACAAGATATTTAACATAGCATTCTTGCAAAAGATTTGGGAAAAAATGAGATTTATGACAAAGATTTAAATGTCCAAACCATCCATCAACAATATCATCCAAGGTTCAAAATGTTATGCTTAAGAAGGGATTTAAGACTTTTATTGGAAACTATTCGATCTTATTTTGAGGAGACTACTACTCTGGTTTCCTGTGCCCTTATATACCTCTAGAATAGAATTAATTATAAGAAATTTTTAAACATATTCATTTGGATTTAACAATCACTCTGGATTCGATCTGAAATGAATTACAACAAATCAGTTTCTATTTATTATATGACTAATTAACTATTGAGAATTTCATTAATTTGAACATAATTTACTTTAAATGATATGTCAAATGCTTTGATTCCCAATTTAGAAATGGTCATTAAGGCATTCGAAGTATTTATTTATTTAATCTAATGATTTTAATGCAGAGCAGCTATATCAATAAGCCTAAAATCCGAATCAACATGCATTAAAGATTAAATATTAAATTATTGTTCCTTCATTTTGATTTTCAGAACCTTTTCGAATAATTTAAGTTTCATTCTAACTGATGAGACATCAAAAAACCTTTTATATTGTTTTGATTGAATTAAAATATAATTAGTCATGTATGTGTGAAACAAAATATTATATTTTTCAATCCAAAGAAAGTAAAGGTGAAAATTCTGTAGAATTTCTGACATAAATAGTTTTTCAAATCCTGCTCCTAAATTGTAAAAATCATAAATAAAATAAAATGTGATGGTAATTGAATAAACTAGATAAGGTCCTATTTATATTTAAAAAATGGTGAGTATATATCGTTTGTTTTAATCATATTTACGAAAAATAAAAAAATAAAGATGATGCTTTTTTCAGTCGATTAAAGCAAACGATATTTACTCACCATTTACTTATTACCTAGACAGCAAATGTCAATATACTCAAAATGTAACAATACCACGTATATTCTTTATATATTAAAGACAAACCAGCATTTAATTTCCATTTCTAATATTTTTTCAGAGTTATACGTCCATTATTTGCATTAAAACACTCTATATGTACATAATTTTGGTATTTTTATGATAAATAATATATTACTCCCTTTTAAAAGTACTTTTAGAATTCTACTGAAACAGTTTAAATCGATTTTGAGTATTTATTACGTTATATATTTATATTTATACTCTGCGCAATACAAAAATGACTAATTCGATGAAACAATTAAAATGAATAAAAATATAATTTAACTTGCCCGAGAACGTGGTGCTTGGACATTTAAGAAATGGTGATCTGACATGATGACATATGTATAGCAGATTTCCTTTTAATAACTTTTATAATTATTTAATAATAAAAAAAACATCATCTGGTCTTTACAGTATAGAAAGTAACAGGGGGGGGGAGTAAAATATTATATAACTTTTATGCCTGTACCATCTCAATTACAATATTTCAAAAATATGCTTAATATTTTGGTATGTAAAACTATTAGATAAAATGCTGATTTTTTTTGCCACTGAATTATTTAATAACATTAGTGTGATTCTTAACTATGCCCTGTTTTAAAAAGTAACATAATAAGTAATTTGCTTCCTATTATCTTTCACCATAGTAAGGAATTTATATTTTCAACGACGGACAAATTTTTTTAATTGAATCCAGAATTTCTCATACTCTGGAACTAAGGATCGCCGGTGTTCTGGCTTAGGGGTAGAGCGTCTTACCCGGGAGCTGTGCGTCCCGGGTTCGAATAACGGTTAGAGCATGGTTGTTCTTCTGTGTTCTATCTGTAATGTTTGTGATAGGTTCGCCCTATAAAAGGGGGCTGTGCAAGCAACTGTGATGAGTGAATAGCAGAAGTCGTACTCTTGGCCCTAGTTGGCTCTACTTCAAAACAAGAACACTCCTTTCAGAATAAAAGCCACTGATGTGCCTGCGAAGCTTATAAGTGGCAAGTGCCACTAATAACAACAACAATAGCTAAGTATCCCATGAAGACTAAGGCTCTAATATGAATCAAAATTTGTTGCGCCTTTTGTTTGACTTTTATAAATAAAACAATTAAATTATTGAAAAAAATTAAGCTTCTGATAAAATTTCTAATATTAATTAAAATATATGTCTTCTGAAATATAATAACTTACGGCACATTCATTCTTTAAAACCTTTAGCAATTAAAACAAGCAAACAAAATGCATAAATAAAATCCATTTTATTGATGTCTGAATCTCGTACACATCTTGCTCACAAGTGCACATTGCAACGACTTGCATTTGTGATTCCTAACTTTTATCTAACTAGATTAATAGTTCTATTTCTTAACTGAAGTCATTTGATAAAAAAAGAAAATGGAAGAACATCGGAATAAAATGACGTACGTGTTAACCACATTATTTAATATTGCTATCGTATTTCATATATGTTGTTGTTGCTTCTAATTGCACTTGCCATGGACAAGCTCGCTGATTGCGTCATCGATTTTAAGCCAAGGGTGCATCTCTTGTTTTTAAACAACGTCATCTAGAGACAAGAGTACATCTTAGGATCTCACGCATCACATTCGTTTGCACAGTCCTCTTTTACAAGGGGGGCACATTCACGCATTTTTAAGATAGAACTGATGAAGATCAACCATGCCCGATTGGGAATTCAAACCAAAGACGCCTATATCAAGGGGCAGACGCATTACTCATGTGCTAGGACGTCGCCTTCTGAAATATAATGTTAATTAATGGTTAATTGATTCATCAATATTTTTAAGAATTAAACATAAGAAAGAATATTGCATAAATATATTCCACTTTACTGGTGTCTAAAACTCGTACACATCTTTAAAGTGTACATTGCCATAATTTGCCTCTATGATTCATAACTTCTATCTTATTAGATTACTCTATATCTTAACTTAAGTCATTTAATAATAAAGAAAGTCGGGATTAATAGGGAAGGAAATCAGAATCAAATGGCATAAGCATCAACCATCTTATTTATTATTACTATCATATTTCATATACTGATGATGTAACTAAACTTAATCACTCAGGAAAACTGAATATGACATTATTGATCGTTTAAGATGTAGAGTATCTTTTCTGAAGGGGAAATAAATGAAATAATTTTAGAAAACTTCCAATAAAAGAAAGATGAAATTTCAAAAGATCTCTTTGGCATTGGTCTTGAATGAGAGCCTAACGCAAAATTCTTTTAATTTATTTCAAGAGAAATGAATAAATAAAAGATTTTAACGATCATCAATAATTTTACCGATTATTCTCAATAAGTGAAATTTTAGAGAGATATAGCAAAAAAATTAAATTTTTCAAAAGAATGATTTAACTCGCCATAAATTAATTAATCGAAATAAAAGAAATTTTCAAAACATATGGCTCAATTTATCTAGACAAATGACAGCTTTAAAACATCATTAAAATAAAATCTCCTACCGATTAAGCAAATGGACTAATAGCAAGAATAGTGTTAGAATAAAAAAGAGAAAATTTTTTAAAAAAATCAACTGCAATAATTTAAGATAAAAAAAATATTTTATCAAACATTTAGAAATCAAGTTGAAAAAATCATTGTGTCTACAGAAATATCCAGATTAAATTAAAATTGTAATTACATTTACAATTTATTTTAAATTTTCGGTAAATTTTTAGGCATTTTTTACTTTGTAAAATTCCCTATTAATTTAATTTCTTAATAGCATTATATTCAGATATTTAACCCCTTAACTGGTTTGTTTTTCTTACTATCTAATAAGATGACACCTTCTATTTTGGGAATATTTTCTTATTTTGTTTCAAATGGAAATCCATGGAATACTTGGCTTATCTACGTATTCGAAGTTATTTTACTATTGAATTATAATTGTTATGAAAAATTTATTTTTTGTTTACAGCTATCAAAATTCGATGAATCGATGCACATACGGCGTACCGGCAAACCGGTTAAGGGGTTAAGAATTAATAACTTTGTTCTGACCTACATAGCTGTGATAAAAAAAAGTAATTTCTACTTTTCAGTACTCTAATAAATGTTATTGATTCTTTTTTAAAAGCTTTTTTTATATTGATGGAATTCTACTTATCTTTTATTTAGCTTGCATATCATTACCTTAAAACAGTTCTAATTAACGCTTCCTTAAATTTTCTTCCACATAATTCTTCCCGTATAGAGTCTTAATTTAAAATAAATAATCAATTAATTTATTAGTTATATCTTAACTGCCAAATTATTATATTTACAGTAGACACGGTAGAAAATTTCAGCATTTAAGTACAAAAGATTAAATTATATCTTTACAAACACGTGAGCTTTATTTAAATAAAACGCATATAATTAACATATAAATCACATTTAATTTTAAACTATGATTATTTATAATCTTAGAAACTGTATTTCAAGGGAATAAAGATTTCTATGCACTATCTAAACAAATCGCTTTATTTTACGAAATACATTGAGATAGAGATTTTTTATGGTACGTGAAGTTTTAGCAAAGATCACAGAGCACATCAAAGGGGAAGAAAGAAGATGTTACTACTTCGAACTCAACATGAGATCGAAGGAATCGTATCAAAACTGACAGAATTTCGAACATCTCCCACTCTTGTCTCGAGATGATACACATCGGGGATGTGAAGCGGTACCTTGAACCGATAAGAAAAAGTAGGAAACGAAGCTTCTGAAAAGGAATGGAGATCCTTTTGAGAAAATACAGCTGTGAAAATATTTTCCCGGAGGATGGGGATTTCTTGTCCTAATAGGGATACTGGAAGCGTTCACTTTGTTCTATGGGGATTTTTTTCCTATCGGTGGATTAGATTACTTTGTAATGTGAATTATTGATAACAAGAGATAATTTTTAATGATTTGAAAAGAAAAAGAAACTTTCTATTATTTTGTTAAAATGCTAATGCTAAATAAAATGGTGGGAGGGTTTTTTTTGCCTGTTTGATTTTGGAGATTTTAAATTATTCTAAGATAATAATAAACTTATAACCTTCATATATGATGATGATAAAGACCCACTTTATAACGGAAAGAGGCCATTTTAGACACTTCATTGACTAGCTCGTGAAATATCCTGTAGTCAAAAGAATTTTTTCTGATAGCGTTAAAGTAACAGAATGTAAAGTCTTCTGGTTAGATCAATGCTAATTGAAAAAGAGTGGATTAGTATTTAAATGTCCTATGATTATTTTACTCAATATATTTGGAAGGAAAGCAGAATACACAAATAATTATGTTATTCATGTATTCCGTAATGCATTTAGCTAATTCAAAAAATATAATAACTTATTTCTTATTCATTTAGTTTATAACTTGAGAGTATTTGATTATATGTCTATAAAATAGCTACTTCATCATGAACTATAATAAAGCGGACACCCCTGTATTGTATTTACGTATGCTAGTGTATTAGATAGAAAATTAAAGCATTTACAAAAATACAGGGTTAAAAAGCAATTAATTCCGACTACTGATAAATGTATATATTTTTTTCTCAAATTAATGGTTTTGATCAATTTATATTTTTCTTCCCGATTTTTATAAAAATAAATTGAGCCTCTATATAAATCTAAAAGATACTCAGTTAGAATTTTTAATGGACAATTTCGATTAAAAAAATTAACTTATGCCTATTTTCCACATCTTTTACAGTTTTCGAAGGACAAGAGAAACCTAAGAGTAAATTCTGAAGCTTTGTTTATGCAGGTTAAATTGCAAGGGAAATTATAAAAGAAAAGATGAAGATAAATAGGAAACAATAAATATGTTGTTTTCGTTGCTACCTACGACACTTTTCAAGCCTGCTGACAAGACTGTAAGCGATTTAAGATGATTGGGCGTCTCTTGTTTTCCTGTAGCGCCGATTAAGGCAAAGAGTACAACAGCTACACACACGTTACAATCTTTTTTATTTTGAGAACTTCATTCATGCATTTCAACTATTTATTCACAGATCGTAATTTAGATCTGAAACTGAGAACGATTACTTCTAACCTACTATCCATAGTGTTATTATTGTCGACATGGAGGAATTTTAGACTACGGCAGATTCAACATGCGCCAGCCACACACACACGGAGAGTCATCGGCTGGCTGGTTCGAGCTCTCAACCCAAGGAATGCGAATCTAACTTGCTACCAACCAGGCTATCCCACCCCCAGTTTTAAATAAGTAGAAAACGTTAAATATGAGAATATAAATATCAGCAATAGTTTGACATTTTTTCAAAGATTACCGTTAGTTTAACGTTTGAATACTGGCTGGATTTTATTATGATTAAATTATTTTCATCATAAGAAGTTTTTTTCATTATAGAAATTTCCCATATTTTTATCATAGAAATTACATGCTTCTCATCCATCACATATTTTCAGCATAGAAATTTAAACTTACAGTAATCGTCTTAGTTTATTATATCCATGCATAAAATATAATTATGGGAACATTCAACCATCAATACTAGTTTATTAGGTTATTTCAGATTTATCATTGTAT
>JAOUZG010032119.1:2841430-2884242 GCA_026289955.1 Argiope argentata | reverse complement strand
ATATAATCTAGCGTTAAATATATATAAATTAAATATAAAATAAAAATTTCTTTAATAAATATTAATATAAAAATTTCTTTAATAAAATTTAAATTACACATTCTAAAATTTTATGTTTTAATATAACTATACAAAATGTATAGAATAATTCTAAGATAAATTCTTTTTGTAAATGCTCAAGTATGATTTATTGTTTATTTTTATTTCATTTTTTAATGGCTTTAAAATGCATATTGGTATGACAATTTACAATTTTTTTGAAGTTCTAATCTAAAAGATAGGAATGAATTCCATTTACCTTAAATTATTCTTTTCAGGAATTATAAAATGTAACTTACGTAAAACAGGAATATTAAGTCTTTTCATTTCTTACCTAAAAAAAGAAAAGAAAATGAATATTAAAAACAGTAAAATCTGAATACAATTTAAGAACAAATAAGAATTTTAATATCGTATTACATAATTAGAGATAAAACAGCGGAAATTAGAGATAATATTTTAGGATCCAATTACTAAAGGGACAATTCATATTATATTTTAATGTTACAAATATATGCATTTTTATATTATACTACTAAAACTATTATGTTTTATTAAAAGCAATGCATCTTATAATATTATCATAAAGAGTTATAGCCGTAATTTTCATTCCAAACATAATATTATATGTAAATAAATGCTTCAAAATTCTTAAACTCAGTTTTGATAGTTTAAAACACCTATTTATTTAAAGTAAAAGTTTCATTGATTAATACCATTTTTAGATAAAATTTATAGTAACATGCAGCATTTTTTTATTATTTAAAGACAAAAATACATTCTTTTCTCAATAATTTGTTTCTGAAATAGATCTTGAAAAAAAAAAGGATTCAGAATAAATTCCAAAAAGCCTCTCCTATAAAAGAAAAAGAAAATATACAAAAGAATTGAAAATTTTAAGAAAATTAAGTTATACATTTTGTGAATATTATGTTACCTATTAAAAATATTGTACACCAATTTTTTTGTATATACAGAATACAGTACATTTTAAATTTCTTCTGAGAAGTATGCATTTAAGAAGTTAAAATTTCATTAACATTGCGAAATTTATTTAATATATAGATTCACTCCTGACAAAAATTAAAATCATTGTAAAATATGAAATAAACGTAAAGATTTTTATCGTCTTCTAAACATTTAGATAATTTACATCAGAATTTTTCCCAAAACGTTTTAAAGTTATTAACTAGGGGTAAAGACAGATATTAAATACGTCATAAAATATATAATGCATATAATCAAGAGTCAAACAAGACTTTAGGGAAATTTATATTAAGAAGCCTTTTATGAACTGTGAAATTTTAAAACACACTTATGATATTAGACAATTTTCATTATTTTAATTTGTAGTTACAATATTTGTAAAGATATTTCTCAGTCCAAAGTAATTGTGAATTATCAACATATTAGATAAAGTATCTAACAAATTCATATCTATGTATATAATAAATTTATCATATAAAATACTCAGAATAATCTCATTAACACAAAAGTGTATAACAACGTAAGTAATTTAATTACTACTATATTGAAACATTATTTAAATTTCAAAAACTATTACTTTATATATTGATAATTAATGAAATTGTTAATAATATTTATGACAATAGAATTTATGTTGCAGATGTTATAGATTGTCACAAATGATTTGTACAGATCTAATTATTATAAAACTTTCAACTTATGATTATAACCATTAGTTTTCATATATATATATTATAATTAATGGAATTAAATATAATAGTTTTGAATCGTAGAGCTAAGTTAATTTAGACTGATAACTGATTATTTATTTTTAAATCCATTGAAACACTGATGATTTATAAACTAATTATTGTTGCAATATAAAGATATTCAAATATTATCCAGACTTAAATTAATCATCTGGAAAAGTATTTACACACTACGTCTTATCAATTGAAACATTATCAGTTTAAAATTTATTTTTCGAATCCTGCCTAAATTCAAGAATTCTTTTCAAATAACTGTCTACCTGATAAATTTATCTTTTCTGCTGAAAGTAGACATAATTGATCTGTTAAATAGACAGTTGAATCTTTCAGTTTTCTGATGAAACTGTTTATATACATTTAGATTAATACATACATAATAAATACATAAATAGTAATAAATATTTTTAAAGTAATATTTTTAACCAAATTAAGTAATATTTGTTCATTAAAAAGTTTTTTGTGTTCTAAGGTAAAATTGAAAATGTGATTTTTTTAATTTTCATGAAATAATATTTCTTTTTATATCGATTGATTTGTCTGATGTTATAAAAATAGTATTATTAAATGGATTTTTCATTGACTTTCACTTTGAATATTCAGAATTCAATTATACTACCCGTTAATCTAATAATTGAATAAAATTTTGAATACATTCATCATCTGATAGAAAATTTAAGAACAAAACAATTCTTAAGATTTTATAATTTTTATCATCAGACATAAAGATAAAAAAGATTATAATAACAAAAATAAATATGTATTTCTTCTTTTAATTGATGAAAAGAGTTTATAAAATAAATGTGTTTCTTAAAACTGTCGGCATGAACTTCTGCATCCTTTTTCAAGCAGAGTATACGCTTTATACAAAAAAACTATATATTTATAAATCATGATAAAGACTTTTATGTGAAAGAATCCTATGATTTTTTTTAAATCTTATATTATTGGTGTGATTCTTCTTCTGCATTGAAGCATTTAATTCAACATTTATTTTTGAGCAAACATTAATGTATCAATAATTAAGGTTTTATAAAATTTGGTTACATATTTCAATTATCATGATAATCATTATTAATTATCATGATAAAATTTGTTACAAATTTTAAGATGAGAAAATCAGAAAAATGGTTATAATGAGATAAATTTGACTTAAATATTCGTTGCCATGATATGAAATAAATTTTTACATAATAATAATTATTGACATCAACTCAACATAGAACAACAAACTGCAGAACCATCAATGAATGAAATAATGTAAATTTTGGCGAAGGTCACTGAAATTAAAATAATTAAACCTAATAACATAATGTGTTGACTAGGATAACATGTTTGGTAGGGCATTGGAATTGCATATTTTTAACTGCAAATTCAAACCTACTAACCGAATACTCTCTGTATGTGTGGTTGCTGGAGCAAGTTAAATCTGTCGTGATCACAAAATCCTCCTTGTAGAAGGTAATACCACTGGGAGTAGTAGGTCATAGGGTATCGTTCCTCAGTAGCTACTACACCTCTATCGTACCCAGATCTAAATTGCGATATATGGATGAATGAGTGAAGTTTTCCCCTTAAAAAAGTTTTATGGCATGTGGGATGTCAGATTTCTGCCTTCTAGAGTTCAGGGGTCCATACCCACAGAAGCTACTGCACCCCTCTTTTCGTTGTAGTGCGGAAAACGAGAACAACAATAACATAAATTGTTCCATATTTATTGGTGAATTTTTCTAGAACAAATATAGAATGCTATTTTTGGAATGAAGAAACTGGAATATACAAGCATATAATCGAATTTGCGAAATATATGAAATCTATTTTAATTGGTTTAATTAATTGGATTAATTGGGTTAAGTAAAATAACACAATACAAAGCATTTCTTTTATATTGTGCATGAATTGTCACTGATTGAAAATAAGGGATATAAACCACGATAACTTTTCAATGGAGCATTTACTTTGAATTCATTGCGACCTATAATTTGAATTTATGATCATTGAGCGTAAGCAATTGGTGCAAATTATGAAAGGGGTTCTTCAGAGCAATTATGATTATTATATCCTCGGGAACATCATTAATACGATGGCGAATGAGACGTATGATAAAAGATATCCAACTCGATGCAAGAGCTGCTGCTGGTGATATATCTTTAATATAAATGTCTTTTTGTATATAAAGGAACATGTCCCAAGCACTCGTTACTATTACTCATAACATTTGTCTCTAGCTCACTTGCTAGAACGAAACTGATAAACTATGATAAATTGAGTTTTATTATTATCTCATCTCTCTTATGCCCCTACTGTACTTTCTATCTCATTAGGCTGCATTTGTTTGCCATATATTCTTATGATTATTTTTTTGCTGTATTTCATAAAGCGTGTAATAATATTGAGTATATTTTTAATAGGTTCTATGTCCTTCAACGAACTTATAAATCCAAATTAAAAATGGAAATATTTAAAAAAATCACAGTACGAATAAATGAAAATCATCGAACATTTTTATACACAAATAAAATGTTGGTGTTATTACAAAAACCCTGCTACGAAGACTCTAAGATTTCATAAAACGCAAGAAGGAAAAAAAAAATCCCAAGAGGTCTTATAAAATGTCGCCGCCGTGAATCTTCTTAAAACTCGTCAAGCTAAAATTTTCCGGAACAAGGCATCTGAATAAAAAAAAGCATGAAATAAAGCTGTTTAAAAGAAGCTTGCATATATATTTTTGATGTTATGCTTCTTGAAAAATGATGCTACGTTATACTGTTGGAATGCAAAATTTATTACCTACAAATAAGTAAGCCGTGCCAAGAGGAGAGTCCGTATACGTCATTTGGTTTTTGTCCTGCAGAAAAAAAGTCATTTTAAGGACCTTTTCTTATTTCTTTAAGCTTTAACAACAAGTTGAGACTCATTCGTTTTGTATAACATTCCCTTTTATTCTTTTCTTTAATGAGAATTCGGAGCTTTTATTCGGAAGAAGAGCATTCGTTGGCATTTAATTCGACATGTAAATCATAGAATAATTAGGCTATATTGAATTCTTTCTTTTCAGCACGACTAAAACAATGGCAGTATAAGGCTAAGGATTTAAGAATAAAGTATTATTTACGATATATTCATGATTTTAATGTCGATAAAAGTTGTTATATAATCGATAAAAATCTTGGTATTTACTTTCTTAATATCAAATATAGATAAAAGATGAATGAATGCTTTCTATATTAATTAATGTATAGCATAGTATTCTATTTAATGCTATTTATTAAAACATAGTTAAGATTAATTTTTGAAGAAATTTCTAAGTTAAAATATAAGTTTATTTCTAAGAAATTGCAAAATAAAACCTTTCAAAACTAATTGAATTTTTCCCATTATGATTATATTTCATTCGACCTGAAGTCTTTGATTATAGTATTAAAAATAATTTAATTCAAGAATTCTAGAGTGCCTCTAAGGCAAATATTTAATTAATTATTCAGTTTTCTCTTTATAGATAAGAAGAATATGTGAAAAATTCTCGTTTTTAAATAGCCTGAATGGGATCTTTATAAAAATATAATTTTATTAATTTCTACCCTACCTAACCATTTAGTTTAAATTTATATCTTACTTTGACGTATTTTGAGAAATATTTCAATGCAAAAAATATATATATGGATATGTTTTCTAAAAAATAAAGTATTTAAATATTCTAGATTCTAAGAACTGAGCAAAATTAAGAATGATATGTTTAATCCCAAACGTAAAAGGGGTTTTAATATCTTATTTTTAAAACTAAAGAACTAAAATATTTCTTGTTTTTTTTAAGAATTTCTTTATTTCTCTTTTTCCAAACAAATAATTTTTATTTCCACAATATTGTTCAATTGTAACAATCAGTAATATTTTTACTTATTCCCAATTAATTATTTCTCTTATCGTGCTATTTTAAGATAATTGGAGTGATAATTAGCGCTTCTAAGGAAGTATTAATGCCCAGTAAAAAGCAAAATAAAGCATCAGCGTAATCAGATTTCACATTTGCTATATTATGATAATGATCTAAATATTATTCTAGCACAAGATTATTTTGTAAGATAAACTGCATAGAAGCTTATCATGTACAAATATTTGAAGAAATGTAAAAAAAAAAGAACTAGATATGGAACACGTTAAAATGATTCAAATGAATAAAATCAAATAATAATAACGAAAAAATCAAATAATAATAAAAACAAATGAAATCAAATAATAATAAAAACGAATAAGATCAAATAATAATAAAATGGATAAAATCAAAAGATAATAAAAATGAATGAAATTAAATAATAAAAAATGAATGAAATCAAATAATAATAAAAACGAATAAAATCAAATAATTATAAAAACGGATAAAATGAAATAATAATATGAAACGGATAAAATCAAATAATAATAAAAACGAATAAAATCAAATAATAATAAAAACGGATAAAATCAAATAATAATAAAAACAGATAAAATAAAATAATAAAAAAGTAAAAAAATCAAATAATAATAAAAACGAATAAAATCAAATAATAATAAAAACGGATAAAATCAAATAATAACAAAAACGAATAAAATCAAATAATAATAAAAACGAATAAAATCAAATAATAAAAAACAAATAAGATCAAATAATAATAAAAAGGAATAAATTCAGTAATATTAAAAAATGAATAAATTAATGAATAAAATCAATTATCTTGCAAAGCACACGCTTCTTTTAAAAATGTAAAGATAAAGATATGTGGTTTTTGTTCAATTGAAGATGGCAAATAATAAATACCTGAACAAGTCTAAGCAATCTATTACATCGGTCGTATAGTTAAAAATGCCTCCATAACGTCTACAAGTGGAGGTTCTGAGAAGAGATATTATTTGTGAATAAGCCTTAATTAGCCAATCCATAACAGGGTTTAAATGACAATGCATTTGCAGTTTAGGGAGAAAATTCTTGATGTTATCACATGTTCTAAATTGTAACATTTTTATATGTTTTTAATTCTACTGGTTTTGCCAATTTCGGAAAACCTTTTTCCTGGATCTGTACTGCAAATCAACATAAAAAAGGAGGCTGCATATGAACTTCATTTGCAGAATTTACCTATCTGCAACACAAGTAGTGCATTGAATTCCTTGGTGCAATTCTTCTAAAAATAAGAGGGTTTTTTTGATATTGAAATGAAAAATCTGAGAGTCCCCGAAAATGTAGTAATTGTTATCCATGAGTAAATGCAAATAATAATGGATCTTCTAAAATTAAAAACATTAATGTATCGGTTATAGTTTGATGAAAAATGTATAAATTTTAATTGTAAATTTTCCATTTTGTAGAAAAATTAGATTTTTAAATGGATATGTTTAAGTCCTAGTAAATTTAGTATAATACTTTCTATTAAATTAAAAGTATTTAGCACAAGTTTGAATAACAAGCAATTGAAATAAGCACAAACAATATAATTCTAATTTCAATAATTTCTTTTTTATTAGTCTGATTCTTTTTAAATCCTCAAGTTTATTAGTTTATTGAAAATATAATACAATAAAAAGAAAACCTATGAAGAAATATCATTAATTATTGGTATTTCCTTTCAGTTATATCTGACAAAAGTATTATATTCCTCAAATATGATAATAAAATGAATAATCTAGAATAGATTTCATTTGAAAACTGCGTTTTCATATTCAAGATGCAACAAGAATATTAATAATTGTTATTCAATAGGGGAAAAAAGTTTCTTTTTGTTTTTGAATTTAGCAGCAAATTCTTCCGATTGACACGAAATGTATCTGAAGGAAACTAATGTAGTTTTGAAGTTCACTTGATCAAAAATAAATACTAATAATCTAAATTGGTAAATTTGATAAAATTAACTTTTTTTTACACATTCTTCGGTTAAAATTTGATCCTTATATTATTTTTAATTATTCAATTTTTATTATAGAGCAATGATATAGCGCTCACAAAAAATACATTAAATTTTTTTTATAAATTCTAGCGATTAAAAAATAAAAAAAATTATTTCACAATATGTTTAAAATATTTTTTATTTATTAATATTAAAAGAAATTGTATACAAATTTGAATAATACAATTCCAAAGCTTATTTTATGAATTTTAAAATGTTGCAAATATGATATTTAAAAGATTTTAGATTCAAAAGCCATAAATAAAACTTTGAAATTTTATTTTGTTTTAATAAAATGACTCTGTATAAAATTTGAAAATATCATTACTTCAGAAGAAGTTGCTTTCAATATCTTATTGATCTTGGAGAAACGGTCCATGTCTTTAGAGTGTTTATCAATAACTATTTATCCTGCATGTTTAATCACATATGTCTTAATTTGCAATCAAGAATATCATTACTATTAAGTTAAAATCTTTGATATTAAGAAAATTTGGTGGTAATTAACAGTATTTTAAGTCTTTAATGTTACTCAAACATTATATTTTAGAATGCATTATGGACTAACTGTATTTATTTTTCTACATTTATTTGGAATGCATTACGATTTATTCAATTTTGAATAATATTATTTGGAATGTATTATGCATTTTTTATTTATTTTGAATGTTTTTCTCTATATTGCTTTATATACTACTCTATTTTAAATACATTTGTTTGGAATGCATTACATCCTAGACTTATGAATGGATTTTTTCGTCTTAGTTTCATTGTAGGTTAGCGGCTTTAATATTGAATCAACAAAAAATAAAAGGAATAACTATCTTAGGTTAATAATAAAACATTGAACTATTTACCGTAAAAAAACAGATAGAGTATAATCAGTTCTTTAAAAAAATTGTTTCAAAAAGTTAATTTTATTAAATATTTTGTGAATACATTGAGTATTAAAATATCCAAATGTGATAGACAAATGTCGGAAACGGAAAAAAAATAATCGCAATTTTCCTAAAATAAGAATATGGTTTTTACAATGGGAAATTCATCTCTTCGCCTACATTTGCTGATGTTGATTTAATGTTCTACAGTAAAATAATTACGTCTCTTATTATTTTTATTTTTTCACAAATGCATTTTAAAAATATTAAATATATATTATTTATTTTACAACAAATTGAAAAGTTTTAATTATGAAATAAGGGCAGAGACAGTTCAGTAATTTGCATATTCATTAGGTGAATGTATGTCTGCCCAGAAAAGTTTCATTTCTCTCCTTGTCTCGTTAATTAAGTAGTTAATACTGGACAATGAGATTTAAATTATGTACATTACCTACTAGAACGTATGTAACTGGATACATATGTGTAATTACATAATAGAATTAAATTATGTAATTGCGCATTATTTCTAGCACATTACCTACTAAAAATTTGTTAAAAAATAAGATTTGTGCTTGATTAACAATATTTATATGCTATTAAATTAACATTCAAAAAATTATCGGATAGCAATATTACATAAAAGTTTTAGACGATATTGTAGAATACTATCGAATACTACATCAGCAATACTGTACAATAAGTGATAGTATTCAAAGACCAACAAAAGTCTAAAAGATTTACGATGCATTTCCGGCACAAAAACATAAGTGTTTTTTAACCTCGTTACAAAAATATGCTTCCAAATAAATCTTCATTAAAAGTCTAATATTGTATAAAATCGTGGAAAAATTGGCAAACATCCAAACAATAAATGCAATTCTTAGAGAACTATGCAATTGTTCTACCTGTAAATTCCATGGCTGTAAATTCCATATTTTACAAAGAATGCAAACATATTTAGGATCATTATTTATTTTTTAAAAAAATTTCTTGAAATGGCCAGATAACATGAATAAGCTTGCATAAATTTTGATTTTGTTTCTCTTTTCGTGATTTTTAATAAACTGCTCCATTTTTTAAATTGAGAAGGAAAGAAAAATAAATGAGTGTAAGTTTGATAAAGGTAATTACGCAAAATCATAAAACTTTTATTATCTTATATTCAGAATTTTACTGAGTGATATGCACGGTGTTACATCGAATTTAATTGCTTCAATGTATAATACTTCTTATATAAAAAATATCTGAAACACATATTAATTTTGTCATACATTCGCTTTATTCGATACAAGTCAGAGTTAGTCTCTTGTTATCGCTTGAATATGGAAGGTATATCAGCTTTCACCACCAGCTCTCCGATTCTTTATTTCCAATTTTTAAAAAAGAATGCATTTTATTGAAGAGAAAAAAGATTGATTTTTTCTGGTTTGAGTCTTAAGATGAGTTGATAACAAATGAGTATTATAAATGAAGTAACAAAATATCATCATTTAAAGAATATTTGAGAGATGGTCTAGAAAAATGAAAATGTTTTGTCTTTTGATTAGTTTAATTGCCAATAGATACGACTTCTTTATACCATATCGGAAGAATACATATTACATTAATGAGGTTCACTATTGAGCTATCAAGTGAAATTATCACATTTTACATAGTTGCAAAGAATTCGCACAATATAATTTTTGTAACATATTTTTGTTGTCTTTTTGTATATTCATGTAATTTTAAATATTATTTGTTGAAAAGCGTTTTCCTTAATTCATAATGCTATTAGAAACTTCATATAAATTCATTAAGGATATTTTCAGCATCTACATATTTTAAATAAATTATATTGGATAACTTTATTGGCTTTCAATGAAGAATTTCTTATGATAATCTAAATATTGTAAGTAAAGGTGCTAAAAATATATTGAAAAGATGGTGAATTATTTTTCAATATTTGAAGTACATTATTTATTCATTACACATTATAAACACTTTATCTACATAAAGCATGAATTTATATTCAGTAGATTATTCTACACTTTAGTATAAAAATAAACAAATGATAATTAATATTTATGTTAATGGTTTTAAACTTTAATGATTACAACAAATACTTTTTAAAAAAACTTTTAAAATCGTTTAATAGAATTTTATGTATAATACATGCATAAATAAAAATAATACTTTTGAAAAATGATTTTTAAAATTGTTTAAAAGAATTTTTAAAAAATACATGCATAAATAAAAATATAAGTAGTGTTTCTGTGTATTAAATTTATATACAACTTTTCATCGCGTAGCGCAAGCAGTGTCAATAAATATACACTCAAAAATTTCATTTCTTTTTTTATGGGAAATCTGTCCACTTTGTTGGGCTTAAATTCTGTTTATGCTTACAATAAAACTAGCATAAACTTTAATAAAAAAGAGCAAAAAGAAAAGCGAGCTAGTTTTTCAAAAGATACATCTTGAATTTCAAACTATTTTCTATTACAAAAACTTTTTCAGAGCTCGACGCAAAATGTTGGTATTAGTTACCCACTTATTTCACAGAATGCGTTCGCAAACTTTGGCGTCAAATTTCTCAAAGCTCTCCTCTGCTGCTGTCCTCTATTCATACCAGAGAAGTATGGTTTTCTTTCTTTTAAAAAAAGATCTCGAGGAAAATAAAAGCGATATTAGAATAAAATGACCCGCCAGCTACAGAGAAATATGTTGAGAGTTTCTCTGTAGGAAAAAAAATTCAAAAAGTAGGTTCTCAAGGAGGTTTTTGTTGTTCGCTGAATTTTTTTTCTCTCTCTCACCCTCTCGCTGAAGACTGGAAAAACTCGATGATGCTTGCAATATTTTTGCCACTTACTCGTGCGACAATTTTGACGAGAAAGTAGGGGAAGGTTTTGCACATCAGCGGACCGTAAGCTGAATATGGAAGGAAGGAGTTAAAAGCTTCGAAATATAAATGTAGTTGAAATGCGTTTCTTGTCAAGGTGCTTTTAGTCATTGATCACTAAATCCTGATGTTTGGTAAAAAAAATGTTGGAGGGAAATTTCCCAACTGATGAACCTTTGTGAAAGAAGTAAAAATGCAACATTGTTGATATTTGAAGTTAGTGAAAAGTGAATACATTTGAACCAGGAATGGTTAAACTCATATGTTTTTATGAAAGATATATAAAAAAAAATATATTGATTTTAAAAGAAATACAAATATATTCAGCGTATATATTCATTAGGGTTTATTCGACACATTCAGAAAAAATGTATTCAAAACTTTTCGTAAAGGCTTTATTTTATTCCTTTACAAATCATTACAGATTTATACATTCAAAAACTCTAGTTGATACAATCTGCCTTTTCCTTTCAACAGGTCTAGTTTTAAAATATCTTACTCATATTTATTTTTATACCAGCTTTTACTCGGGATTTCGCACACATGAAAAAGCACACAATTGTCCTAAAAACTATTTATTTACAGTACGTACCTTAAATAAAAAAAACTGCAAATCAAGTCATAATTTCTTTAAAATCAAGTCAAGTTTGTTTTATTTATTGATAAAGATTGAAATAGTTACACCATTATTACACACATATTATTACATATTTATACATTCAAAAACTCAAGTTGATAGAACCTGCCTTTTCCTTTAAACAGGTCTAGTTTTAAAATATCTTACTCATATTTATTTCTATACTAGCTTTTACCCGTGACTTCGTACACATGAAAAAGAACACAATTGTCTGAAAAACAATTTATTTACAGTATGTACAGGAAATAAAGAAAAACTGCAAATCAAGTCCCAATTTCTTAAAACCAAGTCAAGTTTGTTTTATTTATCGATAAAGATTGGGATATTTACAGCATTATTACACACATAATTTTTAAACTTTTAATTAAAATTAAAACACAGTTGTCAACAACTACACCACAATACATACGAGTGAATTTTCTACCCCAACTGGAACAACGCAAATGCCTGAATTTTCTACGGCAGTTGGGGTAATTTAGTACAGATTAGAAATTTTTAATTTCCTTTATTCTCTTGTTTTAATTCAAAATTACTTCAAAATTAAACCGAAACATCAAGTAATTAACAATATTTAATTTTAAAAGCATCAAACGCTAAGAAAATAAGCAGAATCGTTTGCAATAATCGGTCCAATGCATGTTAAGCCTAAACTCATTAAAATGGAGAAAAAATTGAATTCTTACTTATTTAGTTGGGGGGGGGGGAGATTATTGACTGGAAAGTGTCATTTTTACTATTTTCCCTCACATTTTTTTCCGTTTTTTTCTCTCTGTAAGAACCTTTATCATGTCTTAACGAGAATATTATAAAAAGTTAGCCAACTCAGTCGAGTCGTTCTCGAGTTTTGCGCTTAGACACATTTGGCGATTAATTTTTATTTACATAGAAGATAATTTTTTTCAGATTTAAAGATATCTGGGAAACAATCGAATCATTGAAAATTTCGATACCGATATGTAGAAGAATATCTGTATTTTACACCTACACAATCTCTGTATTTTACACCTTTACACCTATAAAATATATTTTAAAGGTTTGTGTCTACATGTCTGGCAGTATGTATACGAATAAAATAGCAAAAAAATATAAATACACCTCTATGGAAGAAAATTAGTTAATGAATTCCGAACAGAATACGATCGCGAAGCTTCGATTACTTATTAATGCTTAAAAAATTCACTAAGCCACATTTATCATATTTAAATAATGATTATTTCTCCAAGGAGAATAATTGCCTCTCTCGAAGGAAAAATGGTTCTGCCTGAGCAATAATGTTTCTGAATTTAGAATATCACGCTCCAAATTTAAGCAAAAATATTTGTATCTATAACTTTTCTTGGAAGTTCAAACAGGTAAAAATATCACACTTAATGTTACGATTGTGAAATATACACATTTCTCATATCAATGCGATAAACCTTTTCATTAAATGGTTTATTTAAGCTTGTACTCTGGAAATATATTATATTCGATGCATTCCTCTAAAAATCAAATATAAAAAATTTAATGCTTAAAAAAATGTTTATCAACCAGAAAAATAAATAAAAAAGAGCGATTTAGAATATCTATGAAAGTGATAAAAGCTTTTAAAATAATGCCCATAAAAATTGTTTATTTAAGTTGCAAACAATATTATAGATAATAATTCTTGAAAAAAATAAGGATGTGGTTAATATAAATTTAAACCATTAACGAATTTTAGAAGCATCAAATAGTTCCCTATGTATTACATTCATACTTTTGTAAAATGTTTCATTTTCTTGGGATTAAGGATATAATAAATTATGAAAAGATTGAAATAAACACATCGTAATAAATTATTTTTTTTAAAAAAAAACAACTTATTTTTCATTTTATTGTTACATTTTATAAACAAGAGAAAAGGCCTATAATTGAAATTAAAAACAGTAATACATTTATTTAACTATTTATCTTCTATTTATCTAAATATTCATCTGTATATTTATCTTCTAAATTAGACCTAAATTAATTTGAAATAAAATTAAAACATATAAATTTCCCATATAATGTATTAAAATTTAGTATATTGTCTATAAAATATTTACTGGTAACTTCCGCTTTTGGGTAAGTGAATTGCAAGTTTCCCATTGGAATTTATTAAAAACTCTATACATATAAAATTTATTCTTGTAAACTCATTTTCAGTTTTTATTTATTCCTTGCCACTCCACAAAATAATTAGATTCAAAATTATTCACCTAATACAAATATTTGTTTATTGCTATGAAAAATAAATATACATAATTCCTTTAAGTCGAATTTCTTTGAAAAATTAATCTACATTTTTTAACTATTATGTAGGTGTTTTTAGCAATTAAATTTGAAAAATAACTAAATATAACGCCAAAGTGATGCACAATCTTGAATGGTGAGTCAGAAGCATCATCGGAGTACAAATTGTTGAATTTTGGGGAGGAATGCCTTTTCAAACACTGTCCTAGTCGTACAAACACTGCTTAAGTTTTAAAATTCTGTCCTAAAATAGCGCTCATCACCTTCAAAATGGAACATTAGTCCTATCATTCTGAATTGAAAACAAGGACATTTTTATATCTGAGCATTTATTAATGTATAACCATTAAAAACTTGAAGGGACCTTTATTATCAGTCTTTATAACCTTTATAATTGAAAAGGGACTTTCATTAGCAGATAAAAATGATAAATGTCAAATAAATTGCAGAACTTTTTATCTAATATTTCGTACATCATTAGTTTTAATTACAGGAAATTCCATAATGGAATATATTAGTATGAACACTAAGTGTAGTCAACTGTGTAATTAAATTATGCTTTAATTAGTATGTTAAATTTAAATGAACTAATATAGAGAAATTTTGTTTGGATTTATTTACTAGAAAAGTAATTAATTTATTTGAACAGTTTATTTAATTTACATTCAACATAATCAAAAATGTATATGCACAGGAGTTTAATTAGTGCCTTGTTTGAATTCGTAAAAAAATGCAACAATAAGTTTCACAAATTAAACATTATAAATAAGCCTGCAATTAGTTAATTGATAAACAATTCATTTTTAAAAAATTTCATTTTTAGAATGGTAAAGGAAATATAAAGCTTTTATTTCCGTGCTATTCGAAAACTTAGCAAAATAATTATTAATAATCATAAATAAAAGTGTATTTGAACTAATTACTAATATGAATGAAGTTTGCTTAAATGTTGAAGATGAATATTAACTTTATACGATTGAGTTGATTTTAAGCAAACGAAAATTATTTATTTTTCTTTAAATCATTGAAAATAATTTAAGCCTTTAGTTGCATTATGTTTTTAAAATTGAAATGAAATTATAGAACAAATTTTTAAAATAAATATAATATTGGATTCTAAACTGCCGAACTATCTGTATTAAATGCAATTTGTATGTACAATGTTGTATCTTCCATTTTTATTATTAAACTGAAATCATTTGCTGCGTTACTTTGATTTTAAAATGTAAACAAAATTTGAAATTTATTTTTATTAATTGGCATCATTATACATTCAGATTTCTAGGTTCTATTCTCTTCAGTATAAAGAAATATATGTTCTTAATCATAATGAATTAGTGACTAGCTGGTTGAGTCCAATTCAAAATAAGCATTCAATGTCTTATTCCAATGGATTTTTTATATCAGACATTACAGCGTTAATTGTATATTGTTGAAATTTCAAAATTGTTTTTTATTATGAAAGTCAATTATTCAATAGGTGCAATTCCATAGATTTCTTCAAATTAAATGCAATTAAAATGTATTTTAATTTCAAAAATAACTAAATAAAGGGAAAAATTATTTTAATTTTATATATAATTTCCATTTTTATTGATTACAATTAATAATACTAACGACTTGAGTGAAAATAATGTTCAAAGCATTTTGATACAGAGTGATAAAAAAATGTAAAAATATCCGACCTAATTTCAAAATAATTAATTTTTTAAATACACATTTTTAAGCAAAGCTTTATAACTATTTTCAATA
Organism: Argiope argentata; assembly: GCA_026289955.1. Lineage (NCBI taxonomy): Eukaryota > Metazoa > Arthropoda > Arachnida > Araneae > Araneidae > Argiope > Argiope argentata. The sequence continues at coordinate 2,868,151 of JAOUZG010032119.1, read as the reverse complement.
TTGATTGCCATTAAAAGAGTTCCTTTCTTATCATCTAATATAATACATCGATATATAGTACATTTTTTATAAATTAAAGTTTTGCAGGCTCAGTTTTATTCAAAATAGGCACTAAGTGCTATTATAAACGGAAATATACATACCAAACACAAAATTAAAAAAATATTCAATTGAAATCTTCTATGCATATATCAATGTATCATGTTAGAATAAAATTCCTTGAACGGCTAAAAACCACGTGCTCCGCCAAATTTAATCATATTTGTATTCATTTTAATATTTCATTGAATTAGCCACGTTAGCATTGGAAACGATCCAAAACTTTTTGTATCGCATTGATTGTTTAAAGAAATATCACACTTCCTATTTATTTCATTTCACATAATAACGTGCTCAAAATTACATTCTTGTTGGATTTATTTGTCGTAGTCATTAACTTATATATTTTTTTTAAAAATCAGTGCTTTCAAACTTTGTCTTGTATTTATTGTTTTAAAAAATATCACACTTCCTATTTATTCCATTTCGTATAATCAGGTGCTCAAAATGACATTTTTGTAGGTTTTTATTTTTTAACTTATATATAGTTTTATTTTATTTTTTAACTTAATATAGTTTTATTTTTTTTAATCAGTGCTTTTGTAAATGCAATGGCACCACGTTATTAAAAGCTAATTTTTTGAGATTCTCGTGCAGATAATAGCATTTTTATTTTTCATTACGGATTTCCGTTGATGCCAAACACGTCTTCCCCAAAGCAATATCATGTTCTGACATGATAAAAAAAAATCGACTTGTTAATTTAAGAAAATTTGACTTGTACTTTAAATCTAATTTTCCTAAAACTGATTTCAAAGGTGGTATAATTGGCTTCGAAATAGCACTTCAAAGACATTTTAATCAAACGATTAACTTTTATAATAAGTCTAGGAAATTGAGAAATTGTACAGACGCGTTAAGAATGCATAACAACTTCAAAAAATTTACCCCATTTAATGCGATCCTACATTTAACAATCCATTAATCTCCGAAAACGAACGTGCTTTGAAAATTGAATTCAGTGCTCCAATCCTAGTCAATTTAACATTCTTAAATTAAAAAAAAAGAAGTGGCACTCTAAAAAAATTTCAACTTAATCCTTTCCTAATAGTATGGAGATAGAAAATCTTCCCCCTTTTTTTGGCATCCACACTCTGTTTTTCGAAGCAGTGTAAAAAATAATGCCTAAGACTTTTTAAGGAGGAAGTTTAGGGAACGGAATAAAAACGTTCCATCGGTTCATATGAATAATGTAGGAGATTCGGTTTATAAGAGCTTTTCTAAAGATTGCGCGAATCGCAACCCCTCTTTCGCGAGATCTTCACCAAGGCCGCGAATACAATTCTCTCCCAACGATTTAATGAAACTAAATTGGGTAGTAACCAAAAACAGACTCCCAAGAAAAGAAGATTCCGATGAGGTAAACACTTCGATCGCGAAAACGTCGAAATCGGATTTGTTTATCCGAGCTTCGTGCTTGTTTAGGAATTTTTATAAACCATTTCGTCCGGAAAATTGCCTGATTTGAATGGCTAGCGGAAGAACGTCGGTATGCTTATGTTCATGGGCAAGAAATAACGTTGCATATTTAAGGGTCCACAACGAATACAGAAATAACCCTTACGATGGAAATATGCAAAACGCTGCACAAATCGATTCGTGGTTTTTATCGTTAAATCCTAAGACCACACAGCAAGCCTTCAAGAGACTTTGAAAGGTCTGAGGCTCTTTAATGATGGGCTGGCCTTATATTTGGTTGACTAAAGGCAATTTACAAGCTCAGGCATTCAATCTAGTAGACCTTGCAGCAAAATACTCACCGGTGTTTGTTCCTTTTTTTTATAAATAATGGAATGGTTCCCTTTTATTTCTTGCTTATATTCCCTCTTTAAACAAACTAAAATAATAAAGACATTTATACATACTGGGATTTATTGAATATCCAAAACTAGATGCGGAGTTACAGAAGAAAGAAAATGTCTACAGGAGAAAAATAGTAATTACACAAATAAAAAAAATTAATTAAATTAATTAATTTTATAAATAATAATTACTTTTATAAAATCTTAAAAGTAATTCTGCAAAATAAAAAAAAAGTTACGTGTTTGTATACGTATATGCGTACAAATAAAAAAAGTATGCAAATATGTGTTTTATTTAATTCTTACGAAGTAAAAAAACACATATTAAGAACTTAAGATCACGTGTACATAAATAAATATGCATGTGCATGTATAACATGGCTATTGTAACATAGCAATCTCTCGACAAAGGATACATGTGAAGAGACTGCAGCCAAGTTATGTTAAAGTCATGTAAATAATATCCTAATCAGTTAGTCAATGAATCAGAAAATAGCATTAAAAGAGTATGCGTAAACAAAACCATTTTATACCAACAATGCTGCTTGCAATGATGCTAATCAATTTTATCAGCGGCAACTCTAAAAAAATGATAACAAATTCATACAATTGCAATAATTGGCGTTTTACAACATTTGCATAAATTAACTTGAGGCAGGGAGCATTTCTGACAACAATACAATTAAAGTAACTTGTACGTAATTTAATTGTAACAATACAATTAAAGTAACTTGTAAAGTACATACAATTAAAGTAACTTGCATACAATTCAACCACTTTAAATCACTGCATAACTTGATTCTAGACCGATCGGTATTTACTTGTTACATTCTACAGCCAATAGTATTAGCTTAAGAACAATAATGAAACATATATTAACTATATTCTGCTAACTAAATCATGATTTAGGTAACAAATTAGCTTAAGAATAGTATTAGAATAGTATTAGCTTAAGAACAATAATGAAACATATATTAACTATATTCTGCTAACTAAATCATGATTTAGGTAACAAACTAAAATAATAAAGACATTTATACATACTGGGATTTATTGAATATCCAAAACTAGATGCGGAGTTACAGAAAAAAGAAAATGTCTACAGTAGAAAAATAGTGATTACACAAATAAAAAAAAATTAATTAAATTAAGATTACCTTAATTTTTAAACCTTAATTTTTATTTATAATACTTACAATTTAATCGTATTTATGTAAAAATTCAGTTAAAAGTCAAGATTAAATGCAACTGCAAAAATAATTTGCTCTAAATATCCATTTAGCTTTATCATCTGGTTAAAGGTTGATTTTCTTTCTTTCTCATATACGAGGCATAAAAAGGGAAACTAATGTAATATTCAAAAATTCAAAAATAGGGTAAGGTGGGGTAAAAAAGGTAATTCTTATAAATTACTGGAAAAAGAACGCATAAAAGTTTAAAAAAGATTAACTTTGTAATATGTTTTAAACGTTTGTTGGCAACCTTTATTTTCCTTTAAAAGTTTCATATTTTGAAGTAGACAGTACTAGATTTTCATATGTAAAAATCAGGGAAGTAATTATTTTTGTTGACTTATAAACAATTTTTTTCCAGTAGTCAGCTACAAGGGATTTGTAACAAAATATCTTCACAAACAAGAAAGAAATATTGTCAATATTTTATGTTGAATGAATATTTTTGTATGATGGATGAAAATGGGTAATGGTTAGGCTTACCAATTTCATTATTGCTTGTTTTCTGTACTGTTAAATTAAATTAATGCAGTAAGAATTGAACTTGTAGGCTTAAAATACCATGTGTTTGACAGCTTTAATGTCCCAAATATAAAATACATAAAACAAAGTAAAGCTACTCTACAAGGAACAAGTCTCCTTACATCACATTCAAGTGCGACCAAAAATGTGTCAGTTTCCCTCTCAAGTTGTAAGTTTAATTTACTAAAAATAATGACTGGTAATTGGGTTGTTGTAAAATATGCCCGGTTGTATATTATATAGTATAATATGTAAAGAAATCAGCAATTAGTGTCTATTATACTTTTACTGATAACGATGATAATGACATTGTTGAGAGAAACTAAATTATTGAAATTTTAAAAGAACCAAACTTAAATAACCATGGCCATTACGCCTTTTCATCATAAATTGTAATTAAATCGCGTTTTTTACTTATATCACATTTTTTGTAGAAAAATAATAATTTTTTTACTAAAAACTTTGTATTAATAGTAGATTTTTTTAAAAAATTATTACCCATTTTACCCCACTTCAGGGTAAAATGGGTATAAGAAAAGAAGTAAAAAATGATAAATATGCAATAAAAATGCTTAACTAATACAAAAATAAAGGTAATAAACCCATTGCATAAATAAACATAAAAATGCATGCTTACCATGTTTACAGCTTTTTTTTAAATGAAAAATGAGTGTTAAATGTAAAAAAATACTTTTCCTACCTATTTTTCCCCACCATACCCCATCTGTTTTTACGAGGCCCTAATCAAATAGATAGTTGAAATAGATATAGAAAATAGAGTAATAGTCACAAAATGTAAACTCGAGGTTTTGACAAATATTTATTTTATAGGTCTCAACTCGCTAAACTTTTTTTGTAATATATTTATTTGTTAGTAGCAAACATTAAAAAATACACTTTGAAGTAGAAAGTTTTGACTTAAGATCTATATATCAAATTTCCAGACTTTTTGCTAAATTGGGAACTAAACTAGTTAAGAAGAGGTCTCATATATTCGAATATAATTTAAAAGCAACAACAAGTTGGGAAGAGTTAGATGGATTAAATTCGGGTCACAAATTTAACATCTATGGAATAGTCAGGCACTGATCAAATTTTGAGCCAAAAAATTATTTATCTATCTATCTATGATTTCCAAAACTTAGAAAGATAATAACTGAAAGATAAAAAAAACCTAAATATACAAATTATATGCATAGTTTTTTGATGACAAGTAATGCAATTCCGTGTCAAATTTTGAATTCAGTCGGTTTGAAAAAGAAAAACATTTAGGTCATAAATTTCCTTTTAATATTACCCGTATGCCTGGGATTAATTGTCAAAATCCCCGCCCAGGGTCATATGATTAATGCCGCAAAAATTCCAAATTAGCGCCATAAATAATTATTTTTTAATTATTCCAATGCCATAAAAGGCATTCTATAGAAGAACACTTTTAGTATAGATTGAATTAGAAAGTTTTTAGAATTCTTCAATGAACTGGAATTTTAAGTATTTTTTAATTTCCAGGTTCTGTTTGCAATGGAATGTTATTCTCGGTGCCAAAGACATGAGAATTTTCTTTATAAATCGATTTCCCAAGCTCTCAATAACAAAAATATGAAATAGTGATTGAATTTCCTGTGTAATCGAACTCTCAGTACCTATACTCGACTGAAAACAAATGACTTACTTATTCCTATACTATCCACTATATGATCTGTTTTTGCTTTTTACTTTTGTTGGTAATTTTTTGAGAACTATTATCTGAATCTGAAGGAAAAATATAAAATGGAAGATTCAAACGCTGTACATAAATATGTGACTACTTTTGTTAAGCGAATTTATTTAAGTGTGTGGGGTAAATTGGTCCAGTTAGCATATCAAGTTTAAAGCATAAAAATTTAAATTTCAAGCATGAAAATTTAAAAATTCCTAAAAAAAAAACACCCATTTAATTCTCAGACACATAAGGGCTTGAATTCCATTAATCATTAAAACAAAGTGTAAAAGACAAAATAATGAAGTAAAAATGCTTAATAATGAGTAAAAAAACAATTGCATTCTGAGCTATTCAATAAATATAGCTGTATGTATGAATTACAAAATTAAAAATTAAAAAATACTAAACAATTTTAACTTATATCAAGACAGGCACAATTTCCCCTAAGGAAGTTTACTAGACCTCTAGAACTAAAATTTAAAAACTATTTAAGTAACTTACAACAGTTTCATCATAAGTATAAACCCTGAGGTGCATGCAAGATGTTATTCTAAAGTCCTGTTCCTAACCCAATGATGAGATATCGACTGAATTCAGAGATGTAATTCAGAAATGTTATGTTATTCAATGCTACAGACAATGATTTGTATCTACCAAGCATGTGCAGTATATAAATATACAAACACATCCTCACTTCAGTATTGCAACTAGTATTTAATTGGACAGCGGTGACAAATATTGACAAATGAAGAGAGTGGGCGTCAAAATTACATATGAGAATAACGTTCGAATCGTTTGAATTAATGCTGACTGCTGGACATTCCACCTGCATTTGTGGCAACTGGAAAATCATTCTTGATCGGCATGTGCTGTTATTTCAGCAAAATATGCGTATACAAAATATTCCTTACATTCGAAATTGTATTGTTATGTTAATTAAAAAATAAATATCATTTTCCAAAAAAATTATGTTGTGACATGTAAATAAAAACTCGATGAGACAAAGGTATACAACACATTTTAATTGCTCGTGATTTTGAAAAGATTATCATAAAGGTTAAGTTCATGAACAATGTACTGTGATTAAAGTCAAGATAGAAAGCAGAGAGCTATTTACAGAAAACAAAACAAAAATGTAACTTGGACTTTTTAGATTAATATTTATAATTTAAAATATTTTTATTCTTTGCTTTATAGATTTGTGGTTTTTAAATTGCACTTGCACTTTTTAATGTAATCAGTGACGTATGTAGCTATTACAATTATTACATTATAAGGGCCTTTTTTAGTAAATTTAGTAAATTAGTTTAGTAAGTTAGTTAAGTTTAGTTAGTTTTAGTAAGTAAGTTTGTAAGAAAGAATTAGTTCTTATTTATCTATTAAGATTCCAAACAGCCAAAGATTTTTTGTACTTAATATTATTTGATGCAGATACTCAGTTCCGACAGAATTTTTATAAGTAACTGAATTCAGTTCACTAAATACAGAAGCTTATATAGTTATAATTGTTTAAGAGTTATTATTAAAGATATTTTATGATTCATAAATTTCTTTTTTCAATTTTTTTATTTATCAGCTAGAATTTAAAATAAGTTTATTTGCGGTTTCCTCTACGTCTGGAGATCCTAAAGAGCCACCTATTCAGTCTATGATGAAATTTCCATGATATATAATAAGTAATATCAGGACCTCAAGTGAATGACGATGTACCAATAACAGGCATAAGGCGATTTTTTTGGTTCTACATGTTTGTCATGTAGGAAAATTACTATAAATTTATTTTAACATATTAATTGTAAAATTAGTTAGTTTCTTTTAGAATATCATCCATAATTTTTCCACCATAATATTATTTTCATTCTGAGGTTTAAAAAATGCCACAAAGTTGAATTAGACTAGTCATTTTAATTCGTTTTTGATAAATTGAGGAGTGAACTTTTTAATTTCTGATATATAAAGCATTTACTGATATAACATGATTCATTTTTGAATAAATCTCATACACCATCTGGTTTCTTTGAGAAATATGCTTTAATTAATTCAAAAAAAGTAGCTTAGTTGGAACACAAATCAGTATTAAGTTGAATAAATAATTCTTTACTTTGGTTACAAGAAAGTTTTCTTCAGTCACATTATGTTATGTGCTTAAAATAACATAATTAGAAATAATATATATCTATGTAATGATCGGCTATTGTTGAACAGAATTAAATAATTATACGATACATATACACAAAAACTTCATTGTTGTATCTGTTTCAACCATTCCATACCATAGTATAAATTTAAAAATACTGCAATAATTCAAAAAATGTAAATAAATACCGTATATCTGTGATACACGTATATCAATTGTTGAATAATATATTATTCCCATTGATTTGTAATTATTTAAAATTATCAGGTTTTGGACAGTTGCTATTTGTTTCCATTCTTTTTTTTTGCAGGGCTTATCAACATGTCATTCTACAGAAAAGAAGGCATTTGCTAGGCAGATTGCTTGGCAAGGGCTGTTTTCTTTTCAATTCTTCAAAAGAAAGTAAGTTTCGAATCCATGCATACAATGTTATTGATGTTTAGAAAAGAGGAAAGAAAATGTGAACAGATGACAAACGACCAGAAGTTTGAGGCTCATAAAAGTGCCGAATTCTCTATTATCCGCAGGGAAAAAACCTTCAAAATGCGAAATTCCCTGTTAACATATTGATCTATAAATTTCTTATCTTTCCTCGGAAAAAGTCCCGTCGCCAAATTTGGCGAACTATTATTTATATGGCATTTTAAAATATCGCCTAGCGGGTGGTTAAAATATGATTCCTCTCAGCGAAGCTCTGCTGACACTCGCTATATATCACGAGCCAATTTCTAGCAGAGACAATTTTTCTTCAAGCAAATTGCGAATCTGTCAAGAGTTTTAAAGGCTCCAGTGTCGATTTTGCTAATCTATCGGGTTACTTTCAGTCACGGACGCAGTTACGGTTAGACTTCTTTTCTATTTATTTTTAATCTCCTAAACGATTTCAGATGTAAGTGTAGTGGTTTTAGATGTCGATGTTTCAGGTTCAACTATTTGTATGTACTGGCAAACTACAGTGAATTTTAGATGACAAACCTATTTTTGTACGCTCCCTTTCACTTTTTGAAACATAGATTTTACCATGACCTGATGAACTAGTTCGCTTTTGGCATTTATGTATTTCTTTATCAGAAACTGTCTGTAGTAGACTAGGTCCCAACATAGTTGAATGATTGGTTGAATAAATGGCCTTTGATAATTTAAAATATTCTTTAAAACCCTTCAGACTTAGAGGGAATATGAATTTCATTAATTTTAATTTAAAAAAGGCTTAGAAGAATATGTATTCAGAATGCCTAAGATTAAATATTATAGAAATATTTTTTCTCAGATTTCTTTCAAGAAATACGGGATACATTGATGTACATTTTAAGATTTCATGACGTTGAAATGTTTCAATATTATTTTGAATAATTCATAAAAGAAATTTATTATTAAAAATCATAATTTCAATACATGCAATATATTTCACATGCAATATATTTCAAATAAAATGATGCCTGACTACTGCATATATTATTTTGAAATTTTAATCACTAAATTGTAACAAAATTGGGCATAATTTAAAATGCAGATTTCTAAATTTTAAATAAGTATATTTTGCTTTTTAAAATGTTTGAAACAAAGTAAATTCCCAAAATATAAAGTGTCGTTTAAAGAGACGGTTTCATGTGTATATAGGTCAAGTTTAATTGTATTAACGCTTAGTTTTTAAGTATATTGGAACGTCATAGTACTTTTGAACTCCGATCAGATACTGAAATAATTTGAAGCTGATATCCTCTCATCAAATTTCTACACTACATCTAAGAGATTACATAATTCTTATGTCCAAAAGCTAGTTTAAAATAATGTCACTTTATACAGCAAATGGGGACAGTTGTTAAATAGACTCCAGGTTTTTCATTATTTATGATTATCACGTGGTATTTTGCCCTCGAATACATTTTTCTTCTCGGTACCTTTAAGTTTTTCTTTCAGCAAAAGTCTAAATATGAATACAATCGTACAATCATTTTTTTAAAGATTTTGTTGTTATTTATAAAGTCGGTGACACCATGTCTCTGAAACTTTTTTTCATTTAATAATGTAAAAGGAATAATAAAATATTCTTAAAACAATACTTAAAATAAATATTCTTAAATTAATAATTCTTAAGCAATAATGCATATCAAATGAAAAATACTTAAATAATAATAAATCTCAAATTAATAATTCTTAAATAATAATAAATCTCAAATTAATAATTCTTGAATAATAATAAATCTCAAATTAATAATTCTTAAATAAAAATAAATATTTAAAAAAATATTATATTCTAAATTTTTGTCAAACAGTTATTAACATTCTAACAGCCATTAACATTGGTGTTTTTTTTAATACTTAAACGAAGCAAATACCCTTTAAATAATTATTTTGTGGTGGGATGTAGATTATTTAGTGTCCGTGCATGGAAGCAACGAGACGGATGTTATTAGAAACATTTCCTTTAATGATCATACTCACACACTAATATTTACAAACACACAAAGACAACATGTAACACAAAGACGAGGACAATACTTAAAACAAAGACATTCCAGTGCACAGCTGTCCAGGACGGAGTCACATCTCTCACTGGTACAAGCGCAAAGCATTATGGGATGGCGTGCGTGATGACGTAATCACGCACTGCCATCTAGTAACCAAAAGGGAAGTTAAAGTAATGCAACTAATATCCAAGAGAGAAGGCGAGAATAATGCAACATCTACAATTTAGGTTTTTCTTGCAAAGTCTATTCCATCATTTAATATTATAACATATAACATTCTTAATGTAAATATTTTTGGTAATTACAGGATTTATAGAATATTTTGTGTTTCCAAGATACATTCCAATCCAGAAAAGAAAGGTAAAATAACAATGGAGTCTTTTTGTCTCCATTTCTCTGGTAGCGTCAGGAATTACATGTCTCCAATAATGGGTTAGTTTAAAGGGTGATAGAGATATGCAGTATACTGTTTTAAATATTTTCCATATAATGTTGAATTTTTATACAAGATATTAAACATTCCACAAATCCTACTCAAACTATTTTCTATGTCATTAGTCATTATTTAAATAACCAAAGTGAAAAAAAATGTGAGCATTTATTAATGCAAAAAAGTAAATAAATACATAAAATTATACAATGCTATTATCTGCTCAAGACGAAAAAATTAAACAAATGATCCATCCTATATTTATAATATTAAGGATAAGAGAAATATTAAATCATTAAAATTTACTAACATTCAGCAGATAATATTTCCTCGATATATGATAATATTTAATCATTGCTCAACTTTTCGATTAATAATTTTTGTCTGGAAGTATTTAATAGAAATATTTGACTATATATATTTAAATGGCTATTCGAAATTCAGGCGAAAACATTGACTTATTCATTATACATTCTTTTCCAAATCTAATGTAATCTATACTTTATATAGAGAAAATTTGTTGAAAAATTAAATATTGCAAATTCACATATATATTCAATGCAAATATTTACGTTTTTATGTATTGCAAAATTAAAAAAAGAGTATACAGCGAGTTAGAGCAATTATGATTATATATAAAAAAGATTCTCAAGTGTGTATAAAAATCTGCTTTTGTATTATGTGATTTATTCTTTGAACATAAAAAAAGTAATAAGATGGGATTTATATGTTTGTTAAGAATATAATCATAACGTGGAATACGAATTAATTCAAAAAAATATATTTTTACATTTATTCTGGGAAATATTTTTCTAATTGAAAAATATTTACGGGATAAAAATATAGATATTTTAATGTGTAATTTTTTAAAAAAATATTAATAAAAAATTTAATATAAATTTATCATTTTTTTATTATTAAACTTTAAATTACACATTTATTTAATTTTGGGGAGATATTTTCAATGAATGTCTCTTCAAGTAAAAGAGTGATTTTTCACACATTTATGAATATGCTGTAAAATATTTTTATAACGCTCTAAGACAAAACAGTGATATCTAAATTCGAATAAGTAATTAAATATCCCTTAAATAAATAAAATGTCTAGATTTAAAATCAACATTTCTTAGAGCATCTCTGTAATAAGAAAAACAAAACACAACTTTTTCAAAATGAAATCTAATCCCGAAATTTAATATGAATATTCAATTATATGTTGTATTTAAATATTTGATAAAGATATTTTTAATGCTATTAACCAAATCAAGATTTGAGGACGAATTTCTTATTTTTCTTTTATGAATTTCATGAAGGAAAATTCATATAATAATTGAATGAATTTGTAACATAATAAATTTATTGGCTACATTTTGAATGGAGAATAATCATATTCATGAAAGAAGCTGCATAATAAATTCAATAAACCTGCTGTAGTTTCAAAAGAAATATAAATGTGATATTTTTTAATAGCAAATATATGGATATGAATTTAAATATTTAATCTTAGAAAATAAATGATTAAAAGCATTTCAGTACAGTTTCTTAAAAATACTTGAGAATTACAAAATATATTTTATTTTTGTAAATATTCTAATAAGATTTATTAAAGTCTGATATTTATTTGCATGTAAATAGATACAAAAAAAATGAAAAAGAAATCATACTAATTTAAAGAAAGAAGGAATTACGCTGTTCTTAATGCATTACTCCTAACATCTATTGTATTTGTCGAGTTTTTTTATAGGAATGCATGTGCAAGCAAAATTAATTAAAAAGATTTATAATAAAATATTTTAATCTTTCTAACTTAAAATGGATAATCAAACAACTATGAAGATTCTACTCCTAAATGCATAAAAGTATCTTTAATTATGCAAATGAATTTATTTTAATTCAATATCGAATACGGATGCCTCTATTATTAATAAATCTGTATTAGTATGTGCTACAAGGTAGATCTTAGATCGAACATTAGAAAAACGGATATTCTTATATTTTAGAAAGAGGGTTTATTCATGTTTTTAATTAGTAATATTATTTAGAATTTCAATTCATAATTATTTGAAAATTTTGCAATTATCCTTGATATTGCCGAAAAAGATGATTATTTACAGATTTTATATAAATTTCATTGCTAAAAAAATCCTAAAATTTACTACTATTTATTAAAAGGTAAGAATCAAAGCCTATATTTCGGCTAAATGGTATGAAAAATTTGTGGGTATTTTGATAATTTTTAAAATAAAATCTTACTTTTCCTCATTTATTTGAAAGTGAATTGATATTAATAGGGTTATAAAAATAGATAGGTTACAACTTTTCTCAATTGCATTTATATATATATATATTAACCTTTTCAGTCATATTTTATAACAGATCATTTAAAAATAATAAGTACACATTTTTGATACTTCGAAGTCATAATTATGAATTAAATAACACTCCCAATTTGCTTGCATTTCACAATGAAAATGTATAGAAAATTTTATTTATTACGTACATAAGAATTTTCTTCTAATTTTTTTAAATTAAAATTTTTTAGATATAAAATATATTATTGATTGTAAATATTTAATTTGTATTAAGTAGTTTATTAAATTCTTATTATTAGTTCTCTCTCTCTCTCTCTCTCTCTCTCTCTATATATATATATATATATATATATATATATATATATATTATATATTTAGTTAAAATTTTCAGTCCTTAATAAAATACTTTTTATTCATCTATTCAAGTTCAAATACATTCGTTAAACTTGTAGTGGATGACACTTGGTGTTAAAACAGTTTTTTTTCAAATATGAATTCGTTAATTTGGTGAATTTTTATTAATTAATTAAAAACTAATTTACCAGGAAAAAATATTCATCCCCCCCCGCCAGATGAGTAAAACTTGTTTTTTCCCCCGCGATTATGAAGTTAGGTTAACATGTTTTCGACCGATTATTTCTAGCGATTCCGTTTCATTTCTTAGTGTTTAATTTATTTAAAACTAAATACTGTTAATTAATCAATTTTTGGGATTCTTTTCGAAGTACTTTTGAGTTAAAATAAAACATAAAAAAGGAAATTAAAAATTACCCCTAAAAATGCATTCCCCCAACTCGTGTAGAAAATTCATGCATTTATGTTGATCCAATAGGAGTTGAAAATTCCCCCATGCGTAGTGTCTTTTGATTTATTTTCAACGGATTCGACTCTATTTAGTTTTAGACAGACATAATTTTATTTATATGTTATTTAAATTAATTGTAATTATTCAATAAAAAATAACTATAACAAAAATAAAATTATTCTCTTTTGACCTAAGAAGAAATTGTCTTAATTTTTTGTATTACTTGTTATATTACGAATGTCACAAAAATTACATAAAAATGTAAAGTTAGTGGAAATGGACAATCATATATTAGGCATAAGTATAATCTATATTAATAAAAATGGATTTGCTAAGCGCAAAACTAGAGAACGGCTCGACCAATTTGCCTAATTTTTTGGTTAATATTTTCTTTAAGACACGAGGATGGTTCTTATGGCGAGAAAAAATGAAAAAACTGCGAGGAAAATAGTTAAAACCACACTTTTCTTACTTTCCCGCCAAAAATCTGCATTTCCTTCCCCCACAACTGAGTAAGATAGCAGGAAGTAATAAATTATGATTTGTTTAGAACGAAATACGCGAAGTCAGTTGGTTTTCATTTATAGATAACGGGATTTTTAAAAAAGAAAGAAAATAGTTGCTTTTATTATTAGTCTGTATGAATATTTAATCTATGCCTGCTCAAAATAAAGTTTGGGCAGGGAAGAAAAAAAGAATAATAAAGGGAAAAACGGGTTTGTAGAAAGAAAAGTAGTAAAGAAAAAAAGGATAGAAAAAAAGAAAAGAAAAGAAGTGTGTGTGTGTGTGTGTCACCATTATTTCCTCTGAGTGGCATTTTCCAAACTGTTTTTAAACTTTCGCATCTCTTGAAAACCAATTGTGTCTTTATTTGTTAGTGTGTTTACATTGATGAAAATTTGAATCCCATTCTTCTATAAAAACGTAGAATTTTAGACCTTTCCCTCCACCATTTAAGTAAAATATCAATTCGGGGGCAATCATTGTTCGGATAGAAAGAGAAAGATGAGTAGTACAATGAACAGAACATCTGAAGAAAATATCACTAAATAATACTATAAATGAATTATATGAATATCAAAATTTGTTTGGTTTAAAAAATTTTTGGTGAAAAACCTGTTATGAGACTCTGGTACATAAAATATGACATGAAAATTTTAGCGAGCATTACTACTGGTGAACCGACTGGTCGCCAAAGGCGGCTAGTAAGAAATATAAGGTAAGGGGAACGGTATTCTGAAAAAAGAACGATTAAAGTCGTGAGCAAGTAAAATATATCACATGAAGAAACCCACACGATCTGGCCTAGAGCGAACAGATGAAATCTTTTTTGGGTGGCTTCCAGAACGGTGAATGAAGTAGCGGGTGGTATAATCAACCCTCGCTATATTTGAAAGCGATATCGCGAACTGTTCCTTGACATTGAACTCATGAATATTAGAAGTTTAGTCTGGAAGAGACGGAAATGAAAAACAGTTAAACGCTGCTTTTCATTTGCATTTGTTTTCCAGCTGCATTTCCATTTATTTTCTTATTTAACTTTTTTTAACCTTATCTATTCTAAGCTTGTTAACATAGGCGGGAACTACAATATTTTTGCAATGATTTTGAAAATGAAAAATAGGGTTGGGAATTATTCTAGGATAAATAAATTTCAATGAAAAATATTCTAAAGCAGATGTAATATTATGATGTCTATGTTTAAAAGAGAAATGCAAAAAGATCAATGTTAATCCGGTGTCGAATATAAAATTGTGCCTCAGATTTCAGAAATTTTATTAAAATTTGCTATTAAATTATGTCATAATTAAAAGATGAATAAGGTATTATTTATTTGTTTTATATTTTCTTGCATCCCTTAATTTCTTATAAGAAAATATCTATACAAATCTTATAATATACATAAATATAATATATCATCTAATGTCGATGTAAAAGAAATTCGTGGTGATTTAAACGGAAACAGAATAAAATTTTTAAAAAACAGATCTAAACATTGCAAAGTTTGTAAAGTCTCGATTTTGATATATGAGGATTACAATAGATATAATGTTATTACTTATAGTCTACTAAATGGAGATAAATAGTCTTTTTTTATTGAAATTTTAGAGATATACTGAATTTCTAAGTATCACAGGGAGCTCATAGATGTAGACAATGCCTTACATAAAAACATCACATACAGAACAGCTACTCACGCATCACATTCGCTTGCACGTCTTCTTTTCATAGGAGTGGGGGGGGGCATTCTAACTGAGAACAGATCAAGAACAACCATGACCGCACCGGGACTCGAATCCAGGACTTCTAGAAAAAGGGAAAATGCGCTACCTATGTGCCAGGAGGTCGGCAACAAATAGTGCCACAAATTAAATCCATTGAAGTTAAAGATCTTTGCACTGAGAAATGTGGTGTAAGGGCTTAGAGAAATGGTTGCAGGTTAAAGTAGCTTAAAGGTGATAAAAATCATTTACATCACCATTATATCGTTTTAAAAACTCATCTAATTGATGCAAAATTTGTAACAGTTTTAGCCCTCCAAGTTAACAATATAAATATATGAAGTATACAATATGCAATGAAGAATATAATATATGAAGTTAACAATATAAAGAACGTTATT
Source organism: Argiope argentata (assembly GCA_026289955.1). Taxonomy (NCBI): domain Eukaryota; kingdom Metazoa; phylum Arthropoda; class Arachnida; order Araneae; family Araneidae; genus Argiope; species Argiope argentata. The sequence goes on along the minus strand of JAOUZG010032119.1, from coordinate 2,852,016 downwards.
CTATACTTTCCACTAAACAGGGAAATATAGTCTATAATGGTGAAAAACGGACTTGTGCCCGCATAATAAATCCTTTGAAATTAAAGATATTTGTGCTGTCAAATGTGGTATAAGAGCTTGGAGAGATGGATGCTGGCTAAGGTGGCTTGAAAACATAAGTTGGTTACGAAAAAAGTTTTGTTGAAAGTTGTTACGCTTTTGAATATAAAATTGTCTTTTAACACATTCATTATCACGTGACCCATATGTGGTTCATTTCCATTTTCTAAATGCATCGAACTATCTCTCTAATGTTGGAACCCCTTCTGTATTACAGTTAAAAGATTGTAAAGCAGAGTCACATATTTAAGTAGGTAATCATAATATAAAGCTTGAGAGTGGCAGGTACGTAACAACCTTGATAATGAATTGTAACTACTTTCAATATAAAGGCTGAAGCTTTTAAACATTTTATAATGAATGCATTCTGCGAAATTTAATAGCATTTCACATACTCAAATATACTTAGCAAACTAATCCAAAGTAGCACTAGTGTAGCTAATAAATAACATTATAAAGGTAGCTAAAAATATGTGATGGACTTAAGGCATTTCATATTCTACATTCATTTTATTTTAATTTTTTAATGAAAAAATGAAAATAGATTTGTTTGATCGGAAACTAATCACAGAAAATCTGATAACTGTTGAATAACTGCAAATTTCCAGAATAAATATTATTATTCTTTTAAATAAAATATAATAATCATTAAAAACTTGGATTATACCTTATATTATCTTCATCTTCGAAAGTAATTTTAGAATCTGCTTTTTTTCATTATGATTTTATTATATAAGATTTAATTATAAGTTTAAATTATATATTTTGATTATGCCAATAAAATCAATAACAAGAGTCACAGATTTTTTTCAACTCGTTTTAACCTCAAATTTAATCCATCGATATCTATTAAATAGAAAATTAACCAATTAAGCCAGCTAATGTAAATTTCACAAATTGCTATTCAGAAGCAATATCTGCAAATATGTTAATATATTTGCAACGAAGATAAATATTATTTATATGATATACACAAAATGGTAAATACACAAGACAAAGATTTCAAACATGAAACTTTGAATTTTCGACCTTCGATTGGATTGTAGCAAATCTATTGTAGCAAATGCTTATCATAAATTACAAATAACTATCGTAAATCCTTTATATCTATCATTAATTAGAAGAATAAAATCAGATATTTGAGGCTGTGTTGGACATAATTGCAGTGTCATTCATCATCCGAGTATTAACTCACGAAGCTCCTAAAAAATTATTCTCTCTCTTCCTCATCAGATCGCTCTCGAGCTCTGCTTCGTAGAAAAAATCAAATTTTTAATTTCTTTATTTAAATTTAAAATAAAACTATTTTTCGAAAACGTTGCAATGATTGGAGTCACAACAAAATACACGCAACCCTAATTACGACAGTATATTGCATCCAAAATTACATTTTCCCTTAAAATATTTAACTAAAATGTATACCGTCATAGAATGGATTTAATACACCAGAGAAACAATGCTACTAGGGCATCTCGGTGCATTAAAAATGCCATTTCCATGTCGAGAGACTAAATAGTATTTTATCTCGCACTTAATATTTTAGAAACAAAGCACCTGTATAAAAGATACATTTTGATATCCATTATTATATGTAATATTCTTTACTAAAAATACGGCATAAAAAGGCAAATGAAAAGATCATTATATAATCCGACTATTTGACTGTATAAATGGCATCTCCGTCGTAGCAATAGATGTCCCAAAATAGTGATATAATGCACCTTTTTAGATATTAAAGCATTAGACGGATATATACAAAAATTTACAGCCCAATGAAGCATTTTTTGAGGCGGCCTAATATCGGGCAGCACGAACAGGGCCGCAAGAAGAAAAAAAAAGACATTTTCAGTTTATTCGCTCTTACCTCCTCTAAATGATATTAAAAGAGGAAACTAGTTGACTCGATCACGTCAAATGACTATTAAACATCCATCAGAGTAAAATAATGTCGTTTTAATGAGACAGAGAGCGTCCTGTGTATTTAATATCGGCGAGCTGTCACAGCAAAGCTTAATATTTCTTTTATTATACCACCGCCGAACGTGCGTCGTTGTACTGTCGCTATGACTACAGTCACAGTGATTCTGAGCCATGTTGACTGTTTTATTTTCCGTAGCTTCGCTTCGGACTTCTGAATGCTGGGTAACACGATCCAATCCATTTTCCTTCTTTTTTTCTGGGATAGAGAAAGAAGAGGCCAAAATATCCTTGTCCGTCGTATTTTATTTTATGCTATACGTGAAATCATACACATTCAATTTCGAAGATTGGTTCTGGTCATTTCTTGCACATATAAACCCGAGATCAATATTTTCAAAATGCCTGGACTACAAGAGACGGGGTTGGGGGGGGGATGGAAGCAATTCCAGGTGAATCCAGCAAAGGGAATGGAATCAGGTGAATGGAAATAAATTGACCAGACGCTCGAATGGAATGGATATAAATTCAAAGTGGGATAAGATTAGCGTTGTTTACCTATCATTTATCAAAACTTTTGTAACAGTTACAGTTGCAGTGCAAACACTTATAAAATATTTACACGAAACAGACTTTTAAAATATGGAAGGCGGATATAATAAATTGTTTTTGCAAGACATAAGTACAAAAAGGCAACATTTATTTCAACTTAACTGGAATAGGGCCTATTTCAAAGCTCAGAAATTGTAGAAGGTTTGATATTTAATCCTAAAATGTATTAACCATTTACTATATGATTACAATGCGATGTCGAAGTGTATATCCATGACATAGAATCAATGCTAAATAGAGGATTCCAAATATTTTGTATTTCGGTGATTGCTTTATTTCATGTGTACTATTGAAGTGCATAATCTCTGAATGTTTTAGAACATAGTATAATGTTTGAAGAAACTAAAATTTAATGTTCATTTACTATATGTTTATGATGTGATGTTTAAGCTTATATTTATGATATAGAATCAATGCTAAGTGAATGAAGTTGTTTAAGATATTGTGTCTTTCGCTGTATATTATATTTCATTACTAATAGTGGAATAATAGAATATACGAAATATAAAATATTTGAATATTTTAGAAAATAGCAGAATATTTGAAAGTTATCCTAAAATTTAGCTGTTATTCACCATGTGATCATGATATTTAGGACTAAGCATTTCAATGTCACATCAACAATAAATATATGTTAATGTTAATAATGTATTATTCTGTAATTATTAAGTTAACAGTGATGAACATAGATTTTAATATTTTTTTTTCGAATTTTGATTTAGTTTTCAGCTAATTAAGCTTCTTTCTAATTTCTCCAAATAATTTATCTCTAAAAGAGATCATAAGCAGTCAGTTATCTTATTTTTAAAAGGGGTTATAATAGGAGAAGGAAATAGTTTTAAATTATTTTGATACTTTTTTATGCATTATTATTATTATTATTATCTTAGTGCAAATTAATTATATCTCAAATTAAGAAATCGGAGATATTTATGATTTCAGATATTCTAAACCCATTTGTTCTTATAAATAGAAAGAATTTTATGCATTAGCATGCGTTTTTTAAAATATCTTATCTATTTATGGATTACTGAACAAATATCAAAATGTCAAAGGAGCATTCACGCGAAGAGATATGCAATATTTCCCAAAAAACTTTAATCAGAAGAAGGGTTTAGTAATTCTGATACTTTAATCCAGGCTTTTTGACACAGAGAATTTATTAAAGCAAATAGCAATTTTAATTTATATATTTTTTAAAAACTATTTATTGGACTAACGGAGCATAATGCATTTTCATTCAGAATCCACATATTTCTTAACAGGATATTACAATTATTCAATTTCTACTATTAATTCACTCTATCTCCCTCTTTATTATATATATATATATATATATATATATATATATATATATGTATGTATGTATGTATATATATATAGTTTAAATTTTCAATCGTTAATAAAATACTTTTTATTCATCCACTTAAATTCAAGTACATTTTTTAAAACTTGTAGTAGATGAGATTTGATGTTAATACAGTTTTTTTTCAAATATTAATTTATTAATTTCTTATTAATTAATCAAAAACTATTTTTCTCGCAAAAACTCCCAAGTTCCTCACAGACAATTAAGAAATGAATTCAGTTATTTTACTCCAGACGACAATGAGGGTAGGCTTAACATACTTTCGGTCGATTATTTCAAATGATTTTGTTTACATTCTTAATGTTTGATGCATTTAAATTTAAATAATGTTAATCATTTGATTCTTCTGATTCATTTTGAAGTATTTTCGAATTAAAATAATAAAGAATAAAGGAAATTAACATTTTCTAACCTGTGTTGCGTTACCTCAGCTGGTGAAGAAATGTCGCATTTAAGGTTGCACAATTTTCGTAGAATCCTCAATTGAGATTGACAATTCAACGATTCGATTAAATTTTTGATCGATTATTTATAGTAATTGGAATTATTAGTCCAAGATAACGTTATTGGTTAAGCATTGTATTCACATTCCTTGGAATGAGAGTTTGGGCCCGCCAGGAGAAGATTCTATGTGTGTATGTGCGTGGTCACAAAGTTCTCGATGTTGAGAGTAATACCACTAGGAGGGACTTTGTCAGAAGATATCGTTATCTGGTCCATATCGAAATTACTATATGTGAATGAATAAATCAAATGCATGAATGAATTCCGCCCGAGAAAAAGGGTTTGTGACGTATTTGAACTAGAATCCATATTTTCTCTGTTGCTCAGGGGTCTAGAGGCTACTGCACTGTCCCTCCTTTCGTTGTAAAGTAGGACACGAACACGAAAGTTGTAACTATTTAACAAAAAATAACTAAAATATATTTTTTTTCTTTTTTTGACCAAAGTATTAATTGACTTAAAAATATTTTTTATTACTTGTTTCAATAAGAAATTCTTCTCAATAGCGCTTAAAAATTTTCCAAAGGTGCAACAGTTTCTTGCAATACTGAGGAAATATTAATTTGTGGCTGCAATTAACTAATTTAACTTTGCATGGAAGTTCATCAATTGTAAAATATTAAAGTTTCATACAAGTAAGATTTCTTTTAGTAAGATATATTATTTACTGCAACTGAAATTTTAATAATTTGTAGGAAATATTTTGTCTCTTAAAACAATTTATCTCAACAAGATCATTAAAAATTTGTTTAAACTTCTATAACAGCATAGTGAATTTAATTTATTCAAAATATACATCAAGAAGGAAACTTCTGAAATTTTGAATGAAGAATGCCTTTACAGAATAAATATATTTATCCTGTCTAAATAAACATTAGCTTAACTGTAATATTTTGAAATTCTTTATAAATGTTGTCGTTCAAGGAATATAATTAAATATACTTCAGTGCTTAGATAAGTAAGGTTTTCTTTGCGCGTTTTCTAATACAAACAGGTAAAGAAAAAAGATTACCGAAAGCAACGTCTTTGCAATTAGTTTCTTTGTTTTGCCTGTCTACTAATATTCCAAAGACATTAATGTTCTGCCCACAAATTGTCTCATTCCAGATACTTGACATTCCTCACGTCTAGGCAATGTCTCTAATTTAAGACTATGTTAGCTCATCCGAGAAATAAAACTAGTATAAGGAATGACATTATGAAAATTTCCCCTAAGCAAAATAAGGCAATTAGTGAAAGTATTTCAGGCATAAACAAGGATAAGTAAACTATAGGAAAACAAACTAGCTTAGCCGCATAAGTTAATGAAAAAGTACCAGTAAAAGAATTATCCGATTTTTCAGGCAATAATTTCTTTCCTATTATGTATAAATTAATTAATTGCATCTGAAATCACAAACCCAAGTTTCTTCAATTAAATAGATCCAGACCATAAATACTAACTAAGTTCGAGATAAATTGATTTAATGTTAAATGTATAAAATGGTATTATATGTTAGTTCATATTAAATTGCAATTTCATTTTAATTATTATCCTAAATAAGGTAAAACGTTTTTGAAATACAAATATCATATTGTGATTATTTAGTAAATAAGATGCTAATTAATTAGATTAATGACAGAATTTCCAGAATATTTGCTTAACGATATTAACGTGAATTTTGTATCCTAGTCCTGCAAGAAATAATAATGTTATAAATGCTTGAAGAAGGATCTCTCCAGTCCTATTATAGGTAGTTTTAACGATGATACAGGGGAACTTGAAGAATAAGAAGAATTGATATATTTTTCGTTCCTTTATCGGATCTAAATTAACACATAAGATATCTGTTGAAAAAAATAGCTATAAAGCTATTTGAAAACATAACGTTAAGAGAGTTTATGAAAAACTTTAATTTTTTTTGAAAAATTGGTGTGGATTATAAGATTTCCTAATTTTGTTTTAGTGAAAAGAAAAATACATGATACAATTATTTTCAAATAAATCCGAATCAAACTGTTTGCTTAGAATATAATAACATTCATGTATTTTCCTCCAAGGACTTATAAAATTATCCAAATTTTTAATTATTACTTTTTTATTCAATATTTTCCTAAAATAATATTAAAAAACTGTGCAAAATGCGCTAATGCCAAAAATAAGAATTATGAAATGATTCAGTGAAGCAGATGCCTGATCTTTAAACAAATATTCAGGCTGTATTTAGTTTTAAGTAGATTCATTTCGTTTAACATCCAGTTGCACATTAAAAGCAGTGAAAGAGATAACTTAAAGATATTGCTGGTAAGCTTGAACTGGAATCAAATGACAATTAAAACACAACTTTGTTGAGAATTTTTTCCCCATTTTTAGCCCTTATCACTACATATCAACAGAAAGCCCTGTTTGCTGGATATAACCTTCCATTCACTAATATTTAAAAGTTCCTAATCTGAAGAACTGTACAATATTTGCAACTTAAGATCAGATATTATTTTGAGACAAGGTACATTTTCTATGTGCTACTTACTCTAAAAGAGAATGAAGCGAGATCTTTGATTCTCAGAAAACTATGAATACGCTAGAAAAAAATTGCAAAAAAATGCAATTCAGCCTGCGCATAATTGCAGCGTATGCATAGATACAGGAAGCCAGAAAATCCCTCAGTTATGGTTTTGTTTCTTTCAGTTGCTACTATTAGTTCAACTCTCCCCATATTTATAAATACTATTCTCATTTTTAATCATTTATAAAAGGCTTTTTATTCATCCACTCAAGTTCAAATACATTTTGAAAAACTTGTAATGGATGACAATAATGTTAATACAATTTTTTCAAATATTATTTCATTAACTAAATTTAATTAATTTTTGAATACTTTAAATAGAGTTTTAACTGTTCTTAATGAAAATTGGATTCCACAGTCAGTAGCTGAGTCTGTAAAATGTAAGAATTTCAATATTTTTCACACTAAGGTGACGAATGCGAGTTTAATTCAAATTATAATTTTTTTGCTAAACTATTTATATTAATTTAATTTTAATTTTCCTTTGTTGGCATGTTTAAAAATTGACCATTTTTTTAAATTTAATTATATTATCGTTCTACTTTAATACTGCATGAGAATTAATTTTGGACTGATTTTGAAATTTTGGGTATGGTCAGTTCAGAAGGATGACCAGAATTTTTCAATCCAAAATTCCATATTGTACCAAAAAAGAAAGAGTTTTGATAGTTAATAAATATAATTGACATTATACATATTAGTTAACGAGCTCAAATAGGTTGAATCCTGCTGTCCTCGTATTAATACAATAAGAATCTTATACATGTTTATCAAGAATGTGAACACACTCACATGAATGAGTTCTTCGAAGGAATTGTATTCTAAACTCTCTGGCATCGGGTTATTGAAATGAATTGTCTCGGAATATGTCACATCTGTTAAGTAATCTTCTAAGTGACGGGCTCTTAAAAATTAATATTTAAATCCAACGTTTCCAAACAAATTTACTAACACTTAAAGGAAAGACATTATAAATTTTAATCCCTCCCAATAAAAGAGTGATGTTATTCAGATATGTAATAAAAACTTAATAAATACGAAACACATCAAGAAATCAAAGATATGTAGCTATAAATAGTCTTAATTCAATCCCCAGGATCTTCTTAATAGTGCTAAACAGATGTTACTTTATTTTTTGCTTCAAATCACACGTGAAAAATCAAACTAGTCATGCTGTACTCTACTTCAGTTTGAAAAAAGAAATAAAAGGAAAATTCTATAAATCTTAGATGAGAGGGGAAAAAATACACAGAACACACTTCCAGGATCCTCATAAACTACGGAACCAGCGAAGCACTCGCGCTTGCCTCCGTGCTGAGTGATAAGGCCATCATCTGGGGCTCGTAGCTTTTAATTCCCATTAAAAGGAGAAGTAAAGATTTCAAACGTGAGAAATGTTCCTCCGTACTACTCGTTGAACTCATCATTTACCTTTCGTTTTTTACTCGAGGATCCACATCTAAGAGCAAAAAGGGCCTAAACTTCCCAGGGGTCTGAAAGGAAAGGCAGGAATGCAGTGGGAAATGACGGTAAGTGTTTGAAGGCCCCGGTACCCCTTTTTTTTCGGTTTTATGAGCACACTGACAAAAAGAAGAAACTCTGGGGTAGATGGAACATTAATAAACGCTCGGAGTGACTTTATGTTTCGCTTGGGAGATCCGAGCCGCGTAGTCGCAAATGCCAAAAACATTTTTACAGGATATTCTGGAAAAGAGAAAGCTATGAGGTCGCGTGGGAACAATTAGGGGAATCTGGCATCCACGCAGGGATTCTGGAGACGGGGTGGTGGGGCGGAGGGTGCTCGTGTATAGATTTTGCTTGTTGCGTGCGGAGATTTTATTTTTAGTCCCTTTACCTAGTTACTTGCTCTGTGAGGCTCCCAGAAGGATACAGTTGGTTGCGCTTTTAAAACAGTGCAGAAGAGCTCTGATTCAAAACTTATAACAGCAAACTGGATAAAGATAATATTTGTGTTCTAAGAGCTTGCGTTTGAGGTCTCTGAAGTAAACATCGGAGAGAAACTTGAGTGAAACCCCGAGGAATGAGGAAGGTGGGAGCTGGATCTTAGCGTTTTCTGTACCTGAATGAATGGTTGTCTGTGCGTCTGTAATACAAAGATAACATTTTGAAATATTTAAAGAACTGAATAGTTCATAATGTTTGACTTTCGAATGTCACCAGTTGATGAGCATATGAAGATTCCTTTGCAGGTCTCCCTAACAATTTTGTAAAGGTGAATAATGGAATTAGTTTAGCGAAAATGACGTTCTAAATTAGCGTGTCACCAAAATATGAAATATTTAAAATCTGTAGTTCAAAAATCGTGACTTTCCAGATGGTTAAATATGTACACAGATTTGTGGTTCAGTAATTCAGTGGTAAGGGAAGTTAATAAAATCAACTTTATAACGATGTGCCATTCAATTTTGGAATGTTTAAAAAATATCCAACTCATAATACTTCTTTCAGAAATTTCCTCAATGCAAGCTGTTGTTTTAATTATGTAGCGTTTAAAGGAATTTTCATAATTCTCTACGTAAAATATTGTGATTTTCAGATAATGAAATAGGGTTAAGAAGCAAGTATCAACAATAAAAAGGAATAAAAGGATGGTTAAAAAACAGTAAAGAGCTTTGTTGTCGAAATATAAGTAAGCCTTTCATTTCTGTTGAGCAGGAAAAGGGCAATCTGTATTTATGATTTCTCACTTTCATTTTAAGTGAAGTTATTAAGCTTCATTGTTGAAATTTATTAGTAATATTATTTTAGAAAATGTAAATGCCTTTCGTAAAAACAAGATGCAATTGCTAGAGTATTACCAATTTTCAATAGAAAATAGTAGCTGATACGATACGAAATGTGCAAAAGGAAAGAGTAGATAAATAGTTACTGAATGACAAGTTGCTTAAAAAGGAATATTGTATTTGGGAGATTAATAAAACTTGCAAAGAGTATAGATAGGCCTATGAGAGAATTTGAAAAGTTATTTTCGAATTTTAAATGCAATTTAAATCAAATGACACAAAAAGATGCTTTGCCAACGAATTTTTTAGACGTCAAACGCAAAACTGAAATCCTGTCATATCTGGAATTAATTAAACTACTGTCATAGTTGTGACTGGTGGGTATTATGGTTCAGTTCTAATGACCTAGAGGTATAAACTCTGATTTTTGTTCAGTCCGAAAAAAGGCAATGCATTTAGATCAGATGTTGAATAGTTTCATTTTAGTATTTTGTAAATGTTCATTTTATGCACATTTCTGAAAGGATGGGTGCTTTATTATTGATTTAAGATAAACACAATTCATAAAATATAAACATGAAAATAAAATGATATCTACGATTGCAAGTTTCAAGTTATCATCTGAGAACTCTGCTATTTTAAATTCTTATTTGTTCTTATTAATTTAAGACATTAACAAGCTTAAACCAATTTGAAATAAATCACGAGGCTTCTATTTCGGTCAACATAAATCTTTCTCTCTCTCTCTCTCTACACACACGCACGCATGCACCGTTTATATATATATATATATAT
>JAOUZG010032119.1:2804438-2824929 GCA_026289955.1 Argiope argentata | reverse complement strand
ATATGAGTCAACATCTATTTGATATATTAGTGGCTATATGAGTTATCATCTATTTGAATTATGAGTCTTAATTTGTTTGATATATGATTGGATATATGAGTCCTCATTTATTTTATATGTAAGACCTTTTATAAATCTAATTAAGTAATAAATTTATTATATACAACATTCTCAGTTGGTCACTTTTAGGCAGAAGCCAAAAAGTGGGTCTCGCTCAAAAGTGCCCAAGAAAAAGGTGTCCAATGTTGTAGCTTGTGCAACTTATACTGACACATCCCTGAACTCTGGATACCTTGTTCCCTCAAATATTTTGCTTTCTATTATGTGAAATATTCAAAAAGAATTGTTTAAAGAATTTAGCTCCGGACTTTGACGAATTCCCATGCTTCAAGCCTCCCCAAATCACAAAAATATATTTTGGAATTATGATTGTCCATCGCTTTGTCCGTTTCTGAATAGGAAAATTCAAAAGTGGCTCTTTTAGTTGATTGAAATTTGGCACATGGATTTTGCACTAATTTTCTGAATCTTGAAACTGTTTTAAAAAATACATTAAGCGCAAAGCTACGCAATAAACAAAAAACAAAAAAAACCCAGATAAACATAATTTAGCACTAGATAAGTATTACATTTTGAACCAAATCTATAAAGGGATTCAACAAAATATGTCAGAAATATTTGAAAACGAAACTAATCCATATTAAGGGTAAAATATTTCTATTATTATTAGATAAGTGAAAATTTGTTTTAAAGTACCGGTTAAACAGTGAGAAATAGTTAAAAATTTGTTTTTTCATCCAAAGAAACGAAATTGAATCAATAAATGCTTCAAAAAGAATTGGTATTAGGTAATTAATAGGCTGAAGTGCCATTTCTCAATAATTTGCAATAATTAAGATTATAAATAAGAATGACATCAGCTGCTGAGCTTCCGAATCCTAAAAGGTTACTTAAGATGGAAGTTATTGTTATTTAACTCTATTAAGAAGTAATATGACTGCTTAAGATGTTTAATAGAATTCGTCAGCTATTGAATATAATATTTTTGAAAGTTGCCATTTTCAAAAAGTCAATAGTATAGGTTAGGTATGAAAACTAGAAATAGAAGGTTATTTATTCTATTTTTAAAATGTTTTTATCAAAAACTATTTAAAGATATATAGAATGGATACGAATTTCTCCTCGCTGTTATTTTTTTTTTTATTTCTATTTAAGTGACAAGCGAAGTATGAACGCAACCATCGTCATATGCAGAAGCACCGATATGCAAAAAACTCGTTCTCTGAAAGGTACAAAGGTATATATGCAATTGTATATGAATTCTTAAGCAAATCACTATAAATTCCACCGCTGCATAATTAAATTGCCCTTAAATTAAATTTAAAAATTATTAACATTAAAAGAACTACCGCTGTATCATCAAAGAAACCATAATTATTTTTTTTAGAATTAGGTTTTTTTAATGTAGTAGGGATTGTATCATTTAAGAAGTTCTGTCAAGGAATTTTTGTTACTGAAGATAAACGTGACAAAAATCATGAATATACATTTTTACTCTCTCATATACGAATAGCAAGTGAAATTACTGCAATTGTCAAAGTATCAGAATTCGAGAGTTCACCTAATTCACTTCATGGTTCAAATCTTACTGAACCTGATATTTTCTTGAATTAAGCCTCTTTTTCTGTGACTATATCTCAAAAATGCTTTTATATAGACAGATCAAATTTGAAGTTTGATCTATACTCTGAATTTGTCGATCTCTATCAAATTTTGAAATATCTCCATTTTGAGAACATCCATTATTCTGACTCTCTAATTATAAGTAATATACAATAACTACAAAATGGAGTAATGGAGTATAAAATTTATTAAATAGATTTAACATCTAAAATATTCATATGCAGCGTGTTTTAAGCCAATTCTGTAAACAAATTGACCATCTAGAGATCTTTACTTGCACTTAGTAAATAAATATGTAAATGCAATAACTCGAAAATGTAATGATTAAAGCATATGAAATTTCGTAAGTAATTTTTGTCCATATAATTGAGTTTCATGTCAATATTTATTTTAAAATATTAAGAAAAAAATACTCAAAACATTCGATTTTCTGGCATTTATGTATCAAAAGTATCCCAGTGATTATTCGTTAAACATAGTTTACTAATTTGCTCTTTGTAGCTATTCCTCATAATGCCCAGGCATGTGGCTAATGATTATCCAGCATTTATTATTGTATTCAAGAACATGTCATGGAACTTCCTCAATATGTTTTTTTTTTTCTATTTTATAAAAATTAGTAAATTTCTAAGTATTCTTGATAACAAAATAATTAATTGTAATAAATTTATATTTGAATATCAATTAACAGCCCTTTAAATAAAAAAGTGACTATATAATTGTGGATTAATTATAAAGATATTAAACAAAATTTTAAATTTATCCATATCTTCATCATATAAGCTTAGAAGTAAAAGAAAAGAATTCATTCATAAAACCATTAATAACACCAACGCATCTGACACTCCATTCATTTAATCCGAAATGACAAACGATTTTTATTTTGGACTACCCCCAATTTTTTCTCTCTGCTCATTTAGCTGGAATAAGCATTTTGATATTTTTAAAGCTCTTTCAATGTTTGGGGGACAGCAGATCCAATAGAAAAAGCCGACTGCCAAAAGAGAATCACTGTGAGATGTTTAAAATTATAAATAAAGCTCGCCTTATTTTCAATAAGAATAAAAAACAAAAAGAAGATACCAGCTATAAAGTTATTCGTTCTGCATGAAATAAAAAAAAATGTTTGGGGGACAGCAGATCCAATAGAAAAAGTCGACTGCCAAAACTGAATGTCTGCAAGATTTTTAAAATTCAAAATAAATAACTTAAAGCTCGCCTTATTTTGAATAAGACTAACTGACAAAAAGAAGATACCAGCTGTAAAGGTACTTGTTCTGCATGAAATAAAAATAACAAAAATAAAGAACATGTAAAGTAATCTTGATTCATCATATTTTCTGGTCTATATATTTCAAAATAGAATCACGCAGAAAAGAATTGAAATTCCAAGCAGGGGGAAACTACTGAAAAACGATTTTTTTTCCTTCCAACGCCACGTGAAAAAGGAAGATTCAGAATGCACGGAGGGTTACAAAGATAACAACTTCAGGACATTCTGTCAGGAAATTCAGTGCATTTCCTGTCACATAATGTAGAAAAAATGCAACCCCTTTATAGACATGAGCCCTCAAGAGAAAATATCACTTCACTACACACAACACGTAATACATAGATACATTTTTTGAAAAGAAGATTTTGAGTTAGAAAAAAAAAAGCGTGACACGTTGGATTGAATCCACCTCGGTTAGGTTCTAAATTTAGCGGAAGACTGATGTATACTTCAGAGAGTTATATACCTGAAAATGATTACGCAAAAAAAAAAAAAATAAAGAATTTTTGAAAAAAAAATTAAGCAGGAGCTCACTGTTTATACTTAGTGAACCCTATTACAGGGAATTTTGAAATTAACTGGTATAAGATACTTGGGTGGATCAGTTACATCGGTAACGCGCGTTTATAATAGAACAGCTCTGCTTTAATAAATATATATTTCCTCATTCATGTTGATTTTTTTTTTGAAAAAAAAAGTGAAACTTTATGAAGCAACACAGACAAGACGTCGTTGTATTCAGAAGTATCAATTTGATTATGTATTGAAGGTGACACGGTCCCTTAAAAATTTTTCTTTTAGATTTTAATGCTTAAAAAATGCAAAGTAATACTCTATAACTCTCTGATATTTTTTAATTTTTTTTCCATTTCATTTTTTTTAATTGACCTTTTTTTTAAACTTAAAGGCTTTCTTTAAATATGATTTTTCTCCAAATTTTGTTTCCGCATATTATACTACATAAAATCTAGTCAGAATTTCCTGCTGCTTTGTTTTTTTAAAATATTTTTTATTACAAGAAATTCAAAAAATCTGAAAAATACAGAAATTTTGTCTTTGGATCTTTTTAAATTAATTACTACACACCTCAAAGTTTATTCAATACCAAGTTTTATAAAACATACATTTCTGAACATTAAAAAAAAAATAATAACACCTCTACTTCAATTCTTAAAAAATCCTTAGGCTTTCAAAATATATTATATAAAAGCATAACAGGGAGAAAAATGCATTTAAATTTTTGATTAAACTAAATCAAAATGAAAAATCTATCCAATTTGCCTGTGACTTTTACAAAATGTGATTCAAGTTATTCTGAATTGTTTAAATTTAAAATATGTAAAAATTAGTTGAAACCGAATGTTATACTTGTAAATTGAAGATAAATTAAAAAATTAGTGGCAGAAAAGTTCAAAATTAGCTCTAATTTTGATGTGTTTTATTTTTAAAGATATAATAAGTCTTAAAAGATCTATCGTGAAGAAATAAGATAAATATAATAAAAATGATAAAATTTTGAATTTTAAAATGAATATATTTTTGTGACAATATTTGCTCTAATGTTAGTTAGGAATATTTAAATTCATTTTTAATTAATTAGATATTTATTGAACTCTTACACTTTAAAAATATTGTTTATTTTGTGTTAAAGAAAGAATATACAAAGTTAGATTAAATACGGTCCGACTGCAGTGACGCACACACACACACACAATGTATTGATATTCCAATGTTTTACCTTTATATTACGATTTCGCCACCGTTCCTAAATGATTCTTGGATAATTATTAAATTTTACGAAAATGAAAAACAAGTCTTTAAATTTGAAAATAAAAGGAAGTGGGAAGTCAACCATGTCATTTAATTTGCAAATTTGTACAGTTTTTGAAAACCGACTTCACAGTTACCTTTTTAAATATTTTAATATGATACTTTTCGCTAAGGGGGATGCACTGCTTTTGTATTATGTATATAATTTAATGAATTATGAGTGTTTTATTTGTTATTGAAAATTTTTGTGTGGAATGGAATACTTTTTAATGACTTATGTTTGTGAAAACGTAATACGAGGTTTATATGACACATGTCTACATCGATTTAATGAATAAACTAAGGTTATAAAGCATCTTATTGCAGAAAAAATGGTAAAATTTTTTGAATACACTTTGCGTTTAAAATGTTCATCATGCATTTTTCAGAGATAATTTAAGTCTGAATGCATACCCATTTAAAAAAGAATTTATTCCTTTATCTTAGATGCAATTATTGCAGTTCCAAAACGATACAAAAGATTTTTCATAATTTTAAGTCAGATTATTTCATAACAATATTCTGAAAAAATAAAAATAAAACTTCTTGTCTAGAATAATAATAATTAGTCACTAAAGTCTCCTAAACTAAGTATAAAAGTATATACGTACATACATATATATTATGCATTATCGTTCCTTATTTGTCTATTTATTTTATAGATATAAAATATTATGCATACACATATATTTCAAAAAAAGTATTCTTTAAAAATAGAGTAAAGAGCAGAACAATTTAGGGTTAAGCAGCAGTCTGTAAGTTTGTCAAATTAGTTATATGATTTTCATGTCCAAAAAATAAATTTATCGTACCAAAATATTAATGCTTCTGACTCACATTATACACAGAAAAGTGGAGATTTTTAAATGATTATTATAAATAATGTTCATGAATATAAATAATAATTAATTGCAAAAACATTTATTAGTACATTTTACAAAGCAAAAATTTATAAAATATGTGTATTTTCTAAATATCTTCTAAATTTTTCCTTCAGCAAAGATTTAAAGGACTGAAAACTCATAAGATATATAATTCTAAACAGTTTCGATAATCTTGTGAAAAATGAATATGATTTCCAACATTTAATATTAGATTTATTCAAATATTCAAATAGAAATATGATAACACATGAGTTTTAAATTGCAATAAAATAAGAAATTTTTGAAATTTCAGAATTTATAGTTTAGAAGGTTGCAGATGGCTTTTTGATGTTCATTTTGAATACTCGTGTAAGTATTAAAAAAGGAAATGGACACATTTTAAGTAACTATAATAAACTGAAACTTTCAGTCTAATATAAAAACAAATTTAACTTAAAATTTAATAAAAAGTAAACACTCCTTTTTCGCCATTATTTAAATATGATGAAAACTGCAGAGAGAAAAAAAGTATTTTAACAGTGCCCCCAATTTTATTAAAAAATGATCACTATATGAATGTATTTTCACTTAGTGTAGAAAATTGATCGAATGAACCGACAATAAAATGTATTTCGAAAAGGAATAACTTTTTATAATCCAAAACAATAAATATTCAATATATATATGGTTTAAAAAATTTGCAAAGTACTTGTCAAACTACGAAATTTTATTCTTACGCTTATTTTTATAATTTTTGTTTACATTATGTTATAAATGGAAAATGAATTTTTGGCAATTAAAAGGAAATTAAATGCTTAAAGAAAACTTTTGCGTTAAATAAATGAAAAATACGAGAAAAACTGGATCCTTTTATCAGAATAATTTTTTCTGGTAAAAAGAAATCGAAATTCATTTCAGAAAGCATGAATATTGATATGTCTCTAATCATTATGAAAATAAATGTTCATAATCATGTTTTACAATTTCCTTACGAGTATTTTCCTTTCAGTAATGAAAGCATGCAATGAAGGTCTGAAGTCATCATGAGTTTATCAGGATGTATACTCCCTCCCTACCTAGACATCCGGGGGAAATCTGAATAAAAACTCTTAGTACAGTGTGGATGAGAACGAATACTGGAGTTTCAAGGGCAAGGACTGTGCATTCACTCCCTCTCACAGGAGGTGATTTAACGGTGAGGCAAACTCGACCTTATAATATTGCCGTCAAGGTCTGCAGATACACCCTCACTTAAGACTAAAGGCAACTTGCCCTAATTATATTTCTGTATTTACCAAGGTAGATAGAACATATTAATAAATTCAATTTATAATTCATGTATTATTGATGTGTTCTGGCTGAAGATGTACTTGTTTTATATAATATTGCTAACAAAATATTTTTAAAAACTTCAATTGCATATAAGATTATCTAGTATCTTTTTTGTTAGTGGAAATCAATAACCAGTTCAAGATTACCAATAGTCAAACCCCCGGGGGCACGTCGAAATGAGGAAGAGGAGCTTCCTGCTTGTTGATTGGATCTCGGCCACCCTTGTGTATACACTAATAGGTGGGGGTAGGCTCCTCCTATCACTGATAGAACTACTTCCTACGGGAAGGATTATATCGTGGTAGGTGATGGTCAGTAGGACTTAATTTTAGTTCCCGCCAGTGTTGCTATTAAGGTGGCTTGATAAATCAGCCTAGTGGTTTAAGTACGTGTTCTTTTGATTGGGGCGCAGAATCTGGTATTATTTACCAATAAAAAGAGTCTTAGTTGCTAGGGATATTTTGTGATATCTAATCATTTTTATAAGATATTCTGCATATTGTAGAACAATATGAAACCGTAGTAGCATCATTACCATACAGTATTAGAGTACAGTCGTTTCAGATACATTTAATTTCTTTTCTATATTCTATAGGTAGAGTTAGATAATATGGATGGCATCTTGTTTACTGTAGCTAGAAAAATTTCCAGATTCGAATCTCTGGTATTTTCTATCAAAGTGAAAAAATCAAGATTTACTGAAACATTACATGAAAGATTACAGCTTAACTTCGACTAATCTTAACCCTTCTTTGCATGACTTTTTTGCATTTTTTCTTTTTTATGTGAAATTGGTCAGGGTGATACAATTCATGGTCTAGATTAAGTGGGAAATGTTTAAAACATCCTAGCATAAATATATTATATAGAATAATTTTAAAAAAACATGATTGAAATATCCATCATCAATCAAATTTAGATATTAAGCTGAGTGCAAAATCTTCATTGTCCCTCTCTGCTAATTTTCTCCCCTCATTATCGCTTTTATAAGCAAAAAAAATCTCAGATTAGTTATAAAAAATATTCAATAAATCATACGCTTTTTCTAACCACAACAAACAGAGGAATGACAAGCTGAAATTCGTTATAATGATTGTGGCATTTTATTTTCTTAGCTGTGTTTTTTATTACGCAATAGTCGTGAAAAACTTTGCTAGCAACAACCGATTTACAGTACACCTGTCTTAAGTACAATTTTTTGTTTTTAAATATTATGATCAAGATTTCCATCATCATACAAAGAAGGGTTAAATGAATTCTTAATTCTTTGGTTTCATTGCCTTTTCATAATCTGAAAAATACATCACTTTCATCAGTCGTAATTAGTCAGTAAACAATAATTTAAAGCAAAGTAAGCGTATGATTTCTTAAATATAATATTTTGCCAGCCATTTCTAGACGGTTTGATAGAAACAGGAAAGATGAAATTCTATTATAACTTCTTATCTTATTTTCTTGAAAGAAAATGTTGTTGTTGTTGTTACTTATGGCACTTGCCATGGACAAGCCCCGCTGATACATCAGCAGATTTTAAGCCGGAGATATACGTCTCTTGTTTTACAAGTAGCGCTATCTAGGGCCAAGAGTACGATTTAGCTACACACTCGTCACAACCCTTTTTAGGGGGCGGACTACATGCATATTCATTCATTCATCTCTGATCGTAATTAAGACCTGGAACAGAGAGCGATCACCTCTGACCCAGTACCCCCAGTTATATTACTCTCGATATGGAGAACAGATTTAACGAGCGCCAATCGCCATACACTCGGGGATTGTTTTGGCCGGTGAGTTTCGAACCCGTAACCTAAGGAGTACAAGCCCAACGCTCTACCAACCAAGCCATCCCGGCCTGAAAGAAAATATTCTACTTGAATATATTTCTAACATTTTTATAAAGGTATCTATCTATCTATCTATCTATCTATTTAACTCGAAAACCGAACATTAACGGAACGTAAAATCATGATATGGATTAAGTAAAAAAAATATTTTTGTCCTATTTGCTAAAAGATGTTTTTACTTTAGGGAATCGTATAGCTCTTTAAGTAAAAATGTAATATTTACCTACGTTGATACGATCTTCGACAAAATATCCTAGAATTTTCTTTTTCTTTATTAATTTCTATTTCCTTATCAAAAATGTTTCCCCACTTTTTTAAACAGAAGTTAATAGGCAAAAGCTGATTTTCGATAAAATAAATATAGTAATCAGATTTTTGTTATATTTTATTTCACTTCAAGACGACTCATTTCAAAATATTAAATTAGCCTCAGAATCTTCCTCCTGTGTTAGCTCCCATTCCAATTATTGATCTTGGGATAGTTTAAAAGAATTTATACGATGTCTGTCTTTGTAAAAATATGCTTAACTTCGTCGAATCGACTTGATATTCTATTTATTTTAAGGTAGAATTTAATGTTTATCTACGTTGATATGATTTTCTCGAAAGTTTTGAGATCTTCTTGGAAAAATTATATTTCCTTTTCTAAAATAATTCTTTTTTTAAAGTTTTAATAAGCTGATCTACTTCATAAGCCTAATCTAATTCTTTAAAGCGTGTCTGTAGTTTATCGAATTAATAATAAGCTTAACATCAAGTAGGCTCATTTTAGATATTAAATTAACATCAAGGCTTTTAAATTTACCATCAAGCTATCGATCTTGGGTAAGAATTAAGAAATATTCTTACCCAAGAATTGATACGATGCAGGATAACGAGACAAATTCTCTTACGCCATAATTAGCCAGTATAAGCATATTTCATTAGCCTTTTAGCATAAATTCTTTTGAATTTATGGTAACCGAATAAGGCGTAATGTATGCAATGGTGAAAAATTAAATTAATGTAACTAAGAGCGTTTCACGCCTGATTTATCTGCATTTAAAACTGAGGAATAGCATTTAATCAAAGCTTTAACATGAAATTCAATTAAAACTGAAAGAAGATTTCTATTGAATTAACAAACGATGCTTTGAAGCATTTACACACCGAAATTTGAGATTGAAACTAAGTAATAAGCAAATCTTGATGAGATGCATTCTAATTAATGAGAACAAAACTGTAAATTGATTGTGATTTTAGATATATCATGCAGTATTAAAACAACATCTAATAAAATATTTTAGAAAATCTGAACAATAAATATGTGAAAAATACAGCCTTTTTATAGGTTCAAAATGATATTGTTAAATAATCAAACACCAATTATCAAAATAATTGAAAATTTCAAAACTAAAGGGTATAACACGTAGGTCATAAGTTTATAACTAAATAATAAATACATTTTAAAGAGATGCGTACTATTTAATCTGAACGTTCTTATAAACTGGGTGTGATTTTAGATACATCATGCAGTAGAATGACAACTTATAAAATATTTTAGAAGCGCTGTACAGTAAATATATTAAAAAGGAAAGCCTTATAATATGTTTAAAATAATTTTTTTCAAAAATCACAGAAAGCAGTACCAATTATCAAAAAAGTTAAAATTTAACGTTAATCCTAAGATTGTAACTGAATAAAGAATACATATTTTTAAAAATCTCATTAAAAATCTGTAAAAAATATAACCCTATTATAGGTTTAGAATAAAATTGTACAAAACCCAATAAAGGTATGAAACTTCATCGTTCACAAATTTATTAATTCATCCTAATCTATGGTATTAAAACTTGTAAACCTATAAAATAATAAAAAAAATATTTATCGTAATTTAAGGTTTCAGAATGGAAATTAAACATACTTGAATCCTTTAAGGGTAGTATTGATTTTTCAAAAGATTAAAAATTTAAAACTAAGGTCCAGAAAATGGATAATCTAACCCATTAGTAGTTTCTAGTATATGGCAAGAGCTGCAATATATTTGAAATGAAGAGAATAAATTAATGGCATTTATTAAGAATTCATTAATCTAAAGCTATCGATTCTAAAAGAGAAACTTGAAACATTTACAACTATTTAATAAGTTCACGGTTATTATTATTTTTCTTGGATATTCATTTGTGTAATTCATGTAATTTATCTGGTATATTTATTTCAATACGAGTGTTTAAATTGTGATATAATGATCTCAAATAATTCATTTCTATTACTATAAAAGTAAATATAAGACAATTGACAAAGAGTTACCAAAACTGCTATATTAAGTAAAATTTTCAAAAAATTGAAAAAAAAATTGTGTTTAAGTTCAATTATTTTTAGAGTTTTACGAAGAGTTATAATTAATTTACAATTATAAGTTCCTGAATATTATTTATGAGCGACGTTTTTAATACAGCGCATTCTACTACACTTAAACAGGTTTGAATATGCCTTTCCGACTCACGGCTTTATTCTGCTTGCAATGTCTTATTCAAAAAATACTGTAATATATTACTGTCTATATAACTATAAAAAAAATTAGAAATCCTTTTAGTAGAGCAATATTGGTGTTCCATCTGTAAGATATGTAAATATATTCATATAACCACTCACAAGTAGTGTTTATTTGGAGCAATCTTAATATATTTAAACATGATATGCATGTCCATTCCCACAGTTAATTGTTATTTAGTATTTATTTTACGATTACGTGTTTAATTTTTAGTGTCATAACGGATAGACACGTTTAATTTGTAGTGTCATGATGGATAGACACGTTTAATTTGTACTGTTCATAGTATACAGGCATGCACATTTGTTCATTTGCATTTGGGATTACATTTACATAAATATTTTTAAATATTACTATATAATTAATATGAATATATTATTTATATAATGCTCTTATTATATAATTTTCTGCATTTTAACTATTTTACAGACTTGAATTTAGAGAGCGGTATTTTGTAAAGCATATTCCTTTGTACAATGACACTAAACACTATTTACAGCAGTATCTTGTTTTAAGACACTAAGGACCACTCACGAGTTTTCTCGTTTTTCACAAATAATTTTTTACAGACAGTTTGCGAGTTCTCTCTTAATTCGCGCCCCATATGTTATGGACTGCTTTAGAGTCTTCTCGTGTTGCGTTTCATTGTTTTATAAATAACAAACGTTTAGAAGTGATTTTACCTGTAACTAGAACGTAACGGTTTACCCAAAATGCGCTGTCCCAGGGGCATGCCTTTTAGATTATTTCATGATCTTTAATCTGTTAAATATCTGCTTCTAGTTAATTATGCATTGATATAGCCGGAAAACAACAACAACATGGAAACGAGATATCTCGTGATCAATCCAAAACAACCTGTCTTTTAAAAACGAGAAATCTCGTGACTCGTATTCAATGAGTTAATAATAGTTTTATACTAAAAATAAAAAATTAATAAATCGTAATTATACTTCAAACACATTATTTAACGCTCCAATCAATACGATGGATTTCAGCAAAAGCAGATAAGCAACCAATATCTGATATTAAACAGGTGAAAGTTAATTTAAATACATTTGAAAGCGAAAGAAATATTGTTTAAAATTATATAAATCACCATTTAAACAAAAAATTGGATATTTTAAACTTCTCATATTCGGGAAAAAATGAAAATCACCACCATTCTGCTATAATAATATTTTTAACCATTAAAAAAATCAAATAAATGCTAATCATTTCTTTTATGTATGTTTGCCCATAAACATTGAAAAATAAACATATAGTTGAGAATTTAAAAATTTAAAAGTATTTCCACAAAGCATAAAACCACTTAAGAGTATTTTCTTTAAAATGAACGGTGGTAATAGTTTCTGAAATTATTTATTTAAAAGATGCAAGTTTCATGAATAATATAAAATTCAAATCACTTAAGCTAGATCTGAGGAAACTACTGATGTGGTGCGTTTTTTATTTTTAAATTAAAGGCTAACGCATATTTGAAGAAGTTAATTTTATGCAGAATTAGAATCGGAATGCGGCTTGAAATATTTAAATACATTACTCTTTCTTTCTTTCTCTCTCTGAAAAATTAACAGTACAAAGAAACTAAAGAGTTTTAAGTGAAGAAAAGTGTTGAAGAATAGTATTTTAATATACGACGAAAATTTTTGAATTCGGGAAGTTTAATCAGAAATTATCTTTTTTTTTTCTCATTTGCGAAATGAAACTTTTTGTATTCCAAAAATGCATTAAGGGCTTATAAAATAAAAGAAAACCGCTGCAAAGTGGGAATAAATTTTTTTCTTAACTAATCAAAAGTAAAGATTTCTTCTTCGAATTTTACGACTTATTTCGGTCCCTCGCGAAATGGTATTTCCTTTTTTCCATGATTTTAAGACCTATTAAGCATATTTCATCTCTTGAATAATTTATAAGAAACATTTCAGCGGCAGCATAATAGCAAAATAGATTACAGCATTTGACGTATAATTACATGAAAGTAAACACCAAATTTGGTAAAAGCGAAATTACGGAGATAAATTAATGTTAAAAGAATTATATACCACTTAATTTTGTTTTCAGTCTCGGTCTGATGTATTCCATACTTCAGTGAAAAGAACTTTTAAGTACTTAATTGTATAAATTACAGAATAATTTACACAGCTGAATAAATTAAATTTACATTTTAAATTACTACATGAAAATGCAAGCAGTATAAAAATTCTTAGAAATAACCATATTTATCTGGATTTAAATAACATCATTTGTTCTTAAATCTAGAATATAATTATTTATCTAGATTTTCAAATATAAAGAAATGACTTGATTGTCTAGATTTTCAAATATAAAAAGAAGCATTTTTGTATTAACTAATGGTAAAGGAATATGCCTATAATTATTGAAATATAGTTTTATTAGGCATGTTTTTAAGAATTAATTATGGATAAAAAGTTAAACGATGACATAGCATATCATCAGGAATATTCCCACTTACCGCTTTTTCATTTATGTCCGATTTCATTTATGTCAGATTTTTTTTTATATTCTTAAAAACATGATTAGAATATGAAATGAAATTTTGATCATTTTTCACGTAAGTATTCGATAAATTGTACATACAGATGTAAATACTATACTATCTGTAAATGTACATATATTCCGTAAATATCATAATTGGAAATTAAGCAGTCTTTCTTATTGAGATACGTATTATTGTGTTATAACATAAACAGCCAGGTTGGGCTGAATTCAAAAATTCAACAAATTTCGCCCAAAAATGACAAGGTTCAATAATTATGGAAATAATATCTTCACCTTACTCATTTTATAACTCGCTGCCTTTTTTAGTTATGATTTACATTTACACATGGACGCATATAATCTTGCTGAAGAATTTCGTTTCCTTTATAGATGTTTTTAAATATAAATATACATTCATTCAGATTACATACAGAATTTTTCCCCATCAAAAATTGTTTCATTAGCTGTTTTCTGTCTTAAAAGTCAACTGAAAGATTAACTGGCAAAATTTCAAATATTGTTTCTCCAACTCAGACCTAAAATTTTGAAATCATCAACAATTTTCAAACCTATGGTTTCTAATAATTTATCTGTTTTTATTTATTATTATTTTTTGAAAAAAATATAAAAGTGGTGCATTATTTTTCAGAACTCTTGGTTAATTGAATTTCAGCAAAAATATGCATTATTTTTCAGTGGTCTTATTTAATTGAATTTCAGCAATAGTAAGCATTATTTTTCAGCGCTCTTGATAAATAAAATTTCAACAAAAGTGAGTATTTTGTTTTTGCCCTTATTTAAAAGAATTTAAGTTATAGTAAGCATTTAATAGAAATGCTGAATTGATGATAGATCTAGATCACAGGTTCAAAGCTTGATGTAATTATAACTTAGCATATATGCTAAAGTTTCGATATAAATTTATTACTATGCATATAAATAGAGAAATACAGTTATATAGTTTAGTTTGTCCATATAAGTGTAAAAAGTATATTATATGAAAGATCGAAAGCTTACTTTGTAGCAGCTAAAAGACTTGGAATATATCTAATTTGATATATCTATCCCCTGATATATCAATAATATATCTAAAGTAATTTTTAAAATTATATTTTTTGAAAATTATGCATTTTTATTAAAATAACGTTTTTAAATGGACATAACTCTGTATATGAGTTTATACATCCTTTTATTGGAGCCTAAAACTAGTTCATGTTTTATATATATATATATATATAATATTTAACTCTTTACCTACAGTAATGAAGAATTATTTTAATATAATACTAGCTTTAGCAATTCTAAGACAGTTAATTCCTTATTACGGAAAAAGGTAGAAAGAGTGGATCGGGGGCTGAAAGTATGTGTATGAGGGATATTTAAAATAAAATAAAAATATTTAAAACAATCAGAGGAAATAAAGATGAAGGACTGTTACTCAAGAACATTGATGAGAAATTGACGACCTGTTTAAAGGGTTTACATGTTCCGTTTTTTTTATTGAAAAATATATTTACAAAGGATTTTAAGATAATAATATTAAAATTTAAAAGATGAGTATAATCATTCCAAACTCTTTAATTAGAAATTTATAATCTCAGCTTAATCTATTGCTTTAAAAATAAACGATTTTTAAGGCAATGCTTTTTTTATTTAAAAAATAATCATGATGAATTTTATTCGCCTGGCTGCACTTTGTCTTTTTTTCAACACGATCCACATTTGAAATGATTGCTGAATTCTTCAATCAATTATTCTTGAAACTTGCTCATTTTGAAATTAATAAATGTTCTCAGGAAGAATCGAATGGCACAAATTAAAATGAATTCTAATTTATATGGAATATTTTCCAAATTTATTTCTTTAAGAATCCGAGATTCATATTGATTCATTAACCTTTAATCTGCATACTTCCATTTTTGAATTCCGCTTCGAGTTGTTAAACCCTAACATTAAAATATTACATTTGGTTCTTAAACCTTCCATTAGTCCTTCGACATTGAAATAAAAATACTACAGTATAGATAAGATCTAATCTTGAACAATATAGAAGATTCATGCACTAGAATTTTTATACAGATCAAATTAGGGCTATAAATAGCATTTCAAATATTAATTACAATATTGAAGATTTTTCAAATGTTATTGATGCTAATGGCTCACAGAATTGACATTTTTCTGTTATCAAAAACATTTATGTGACTTATAAATATGTTGTGAATCAGCATTTCTGTAGTTAGTCTCATTCAACTTTCCATGTCACCAATATTAATTGGATCATTCAAATTCCATGCTTAAATATAAATTTTTATACTCGATTGGCTGTTAAATAGTATATTATATAGATTTGCTGTTGTTGTTTCTTATGACACTTGCCATGGACAAGTCCCCTGGTGATACAGCAGCAGATTTAAGCCGAAAGGAGCATCTCTTGATTTTGAAGTAGCGTCAACTAGGGCCAAGAGTTCGACTTAGATACACACTCACCACATTTGCTTGCACAACCCATTTTTACAAGGGGGAACTGTCACTCATCTCAGATAGCATACAGAAGAACAACCATGTCCAAACCGGGACTTCCAGAACACGAGAAAGACGCGCTACCTCTGTGCCAGAAAGCCGGCTTATAGATTTAATATCTAATAATATATTGATTTAAAACTCTCTAATTATGTATATTATATCACATAAAATTAAGTTTTGATGCAAATTTATTTCTTAATTTTTGGCTTAATTCAGCGCACATCAAAATAATTTTAAATTATTCTCTTATTTACCGATCCCATTCCACTTTTTCTATTGAATTAAATCAATTGAATCTTTACGAAAATGCTGCTTCATGAGTTTCCACGTCCCGAGTGAAGAGATATAGAGAATCACTTATGTAAATATATTCTTCGAAAGGGTCCCTGCGTTTCCCTTGTCAAGATCAACATGTGTGAGAATTTCTGTTAAATTTGACACGCGTTATATTTATTAGAATCTCATGGTATATAAGACCTAAGAAAATTATCTCGGTTTTTTAACACTCTTTTTCTTTTATGCAATTAACCGAATTTTAAAAAATCAACCTGCCTTCTCGCAGATTTTAACCAGGCTTCTGGATTCTGCTTCAAATACAAAATTTTGCGTAACATATATTATTATGAGTAAAAATTCATAGTTCCATTTTTCATATTGTGAGAAGGCAACGGAATAATTTATATTATGTAAATTATTCTGTTGATATTTTATAAATAATGAGGATTGTTTTCTTCTCTCCTCTTTATTCTGTATCTGAATCAATGCTTCTGCATTGTTTTGAATGGAATAACTGAAGATATATCTATTTATTTGGTATTTCACAATTAATATCAAATACCTCAGCCTTAAACATAGATCAAGAATATAGTACTAAGCTGTGCAAATTCAATATGTAATCTTCATTGGATGCTTTCCTACACAAAATAAACCTTCAATAGCAAAACATGATTTTCCCAAATGCTTTCAAAAACGCCCCAAACAGTAACCATATGACGTATTCTGATTTTTTATAATTATTTCTTTTTCTATATTTTAAGTTTGCGTTATTCATACAAAGCATTCTTTCCTTTTTTTCAACCTTTTGCACGTACCAGAGTGTTTTATTTTGTTTAATATGCGTAAAATTATTATTTTTTTGGAAAATATAAATATGCTTTTGTTACAATAATATACATAATGAAAAAATTCTTTAAAAAATTAGTGTTGTTTTTGCATTTTATAAAAGTTAAGGTTGCATGAATTATTATTATTATGGCGTTTAGCGCTTATGAAGTTATTATAATCATTATTATTTGAGAGAGTATTTTTTTTTACTTTCACATTTTTTTCTTTCAATTTGCAATATATTATGTCGTTCAATCCTAGAAAATTTATTTTGTTTTAAAAGTTTTTAGTAATTAAGATTTCATTTTATTATTCATTTATCTATTTGTAGTCTAATAATAATTATAAAAATTTATTATTTTTTATTTCATTATTATTATGAAATTATTAATTAGTTTATTATTATAATCTTTCAATGTGAATATTTAACGTTAGTCCCATCTGGATTAAAACACAAAGAACATCTTACTTAAGCATGTCTAAGAAATTAATAATGCAACAGCAACCTTTGAATTTGAAATTGTTATATTAAGCATATTGAATCATTTTCTACATCATATTCGGCCATTTTTTCCTCAATAGAGAATACAGCCTTTTTCTTTTTATATTTCAGGCAAACTGAATTCCAATATAATCCATTTATTCTGTGCAAAATACATATAGTAACCAAAAATAGATGTATGGTAATAAGATCAGAGTAATTTTAGTGAAGATATAGAACTAACATAAGAGAAAACTTCCTCTATTTAAT
Source organism: Argiope argentata (assembly GCA_026289955.1). Classification (NCBI taxonomy): domain Eukaryota; kingdom Metazoa; phylum Arthropoda; class Arachnida; order Araneae; family Araneidae; genus Argiope; species Argiope argentata. The sequence goes on along the minus strand of JAOUZG010032119.1, from coordinate 2,806,712 downwards.
GCATAGATTAGAATTATTTAACTCATATATCATATAAAAAATTCGAATTTTATATGTGCTCTCTATGTTTTATAACCTCATATAAGTATAAACAACTCAATAGAATTGCAATAGAAAATGCATGTATCTTTCGCTATATTTCATTTCAAACTATACGCAATGCTTTCATATTAATGAGAGAGATCTAAATCCAATTTAAGTTAGTCAAAAAGAACGTTTTTCTTTCTTTACCTTTGTTTTGAACATAGTTTAAACCATAACATCGACAAAAATGTTAAACATTAATACTTGGTGATCCCAGAATTCAACGCTGCAACTATTATTTATTCACAGGGTAGAAGGTAATATCATTAATAAATTCTAGATCCACTTTCACAGAAGAAATCCGATTGCAAATAAATAATGATATAGAATTTGAGGAGGGGGTTTTATTCTTTATTCAGTTCCTCAGTTGAGTTTAGCTTATGTGAGCGAAATCATGTATAGGAAAAGTAACCAAATGTTTCCTTCTAAATCTAATTTAATTTAGTTAGGTATGTAATGCTAATTAAGATGTGAAGATGTATTCAATTTTATGTTGAATATTCTTCGCTAAATAATAAAAGATTCACCTTATAAATTTTGAATTAGATATGAATTTAAAAGATAAAATCTTCTAAAAATTATTTTTGAATGAATTAAGATTCCAGGTGACATTTTATGCTGTAGCTAAATTTTGTATTAAAAGAAGGTAGTGTTCTAATATTTATTGCTATTTTATTATATATTCAATATGAAATTTTTACGTGACTTATGTTTTATATCAACATATTAAATAAATAGTATTATAACCTCTATTTTCTTTGTTTAGAAATTTGCAGTAATTAATACAGTAAATACAGAAATAAATTGTGGCAATGCTATCAATTTAGGCATCTCATGCAGATTGAAAAATTATAGCTTGATTTGATTTAAATTTGTGCAATATTTACAATAACATTTTATGCAATAACTTTTATTAGGAAGGTTCTATTTTCACCACTATCATTTACCACATTTATATAAGGTAAACGATTTATGAGGAGCATATCATAAAAACTGTATTCGTTAAAAATATTCTTCACACATACTTTCTTAATCGACAAATAAAACTTCCAATAGGAATGCTAAGCTTCGCATGGATTCTAATATTTACCAAAAAGTACAAAGTAGCTGCCACTTAAATTTAAAAGTGAAAAGCAGTATTATAAAGATTTAAAAGCATATTTGCAGTTTCTTTATACCGAAGTTTTACCACATGATTCGAAAATTTCATTTTGCCGAAGATCTATAAATGATTTTATTAATATAAATGAAAGATTCAAAATAATTTATGTTACAAATTCTGGAAATGTTTCAAAATTTGAATTTTTTAAGCTATAAATAACCAAAGCATGTAAGTGGTATCAAGTTTCATACATAGTGATAACTAAGCCTTTTAGTTTCGTATTAAAAACAATAATATTACATATAAAGAGATATAAACAAACTTATTATAGTGTCAAAAGCATTTTTAAAACATTGATACAATAATTTAATTCGAAAAATTTGATCCAATACCTAAGATAATTTATTTAGCCATTTTGAGATTCAATCCGTTTTTTTTTCATGTCTAATCTAGAAATTTCACTCATAAATCTATTAATGAGCATTTGATAGGTATCCAACTTGAAATATTCTACGTTTAATGGAAGGAGATTCATCCAAAGTAGAACAATAACAAGTTTGGTGTTTTGACTATAATCACTGTAATATTGTGACGTCTCTTAAGAGCAAGTAATAGTTAACAACCATTTAGTGGAATACGTTTTAATAAAGAATTAATCGCACACATCACAGCCACATATATATAAAATATATAAAGTTGATTGTGCAATAAATTGGCCATTTGTTAACAGTTTTCTGAGGTCATATTCCGTAACAAATATCACACTCACATAGCCTAACCACGTAACACCACTCATCTTTACGTCACTCCGTCACAGTTCTTTAGTCCTGGTCTTTTTTCCCGAGTTCGTTCATAGAGGGCGCTAGTCAGTACAATATCTAAGGTCTCGAAATTGCGAGTCCTTTACATTTCCGAATTCATAATCTTCCCCATGAAATTGAAGCACACAATAAAAACATGCATTGCAATTAACGCGATTTCATTCAAAATAAAATTATAATATATTTTATATTCTAAATACGTTAGGGGCTACCATCAAAGGATACAAATTCACAATCCTCTCAAATGAAGGCAACATTGCCAGTATG
>JAOUZG010032119.1:2772070-2792034 GCA_026289955.1 Argiope argentata | reverse complement strand
CAAATATAAATACAAAATGATATATATATATAAGTGAGTAAGAGAAAGAAAGAGATAGAAACTCATATAGAAGTCTTGTGATTGTTTCAAACTGGTTTAATTTCGTTAATGAATTAAATTAATTACGAGAAATAATGACTTAAAAATAATAAGGTCATTACATAACTTGAGATTGGCGATCATAGATTTAATTTCTTATATTTCATTTTGTATTTATATTTGTATTTGAAAAAAAAATCTTCTACATTTGATTTTTAAAAAAACAATTTTTATTTAGTTTTTGATATATCACATTTTCTAACATAATATTTTATTAAATCGTTCGAGTTGCACGTCTAATAAGAAAATTTACTGCAATTCAACAGACGATTTTATTTAAAAATTTGCATTGTATGTGATTTTTTCCCTTTATAACAAGAAAATGTGTTCAAACATGCATAAATATTTGTAAAATATTAAATTGTTTACAAAAATTTGGAATGAAACTGCTTTAACGAAATAAGGACAAAATCAATATTGAATATCAGAACGAAATAAATGTTTTGGTTGGAGAAAAGGACACTTGACAAGGAAGAAATCAAGATCATTTTCAAAATGCATATTCTTTTCACTAAGATTATTACTTTTTAAATAAATTTTGGATTGCAAGCAGTAGAATGTAAACAAAAACCACTTTCTATTTTTAAACATCAAAAACTTCAGTGTAAATAAAACTTGTTATTATAGATACGTGAAAATATTTTCGTTCATAAATATTATTCAAAAACCGCTCGATACTGTGTTAAAGTATTGTGCTACTTCCAAATTCCTCTGTGTTTTATTAATAAAACTCACTAGATAAGGAAATAAAAAAAGTTATTTTCATCCTATTGAGCATGATTTAGTTCACAGACATAATTTAAATAAATTTATTATTTTTACTAATCCTTCATGTATAATCTTTCTAGATTAGAACAATTTCTGTCCCCATAGGTTTTAATCTTAACTACCTTTAAAACAATGTTTCATTATATTTTCCATTAAATTCCTATTGTGTTCCGTAATGAAATAGTAAAGGTGGTTAATCAATATCCATTTTGTGCTAGCATATATTTCACTGCTCTCAAAATAAGTTTAATTAAAGGAAATTCTTTGTTTAGAGTTTCATTTTACAGAGGTAACAGGATATTTGCTCAATTATAGCCAAGTAATACTTACTCTGCAGTAAATCGATTATCCATTTCCCTATATAACCTAATGTAACTAATTATACACGGATGCATTATCCGATAGTTAATAATATTCCTACTGAAGCACATTTAATCTGTCGGGAAATACATTTTGATTTGCTTTTGTGGCCCACATATTACTACAAACTGTTTTACACCATAAATTTATTGAAGTATTTATTTATTTTTTAAAACCTTCTATACTTCACGATTTCCAAATTATGCCTAAATCGCCGAATTAAAGGTTACAAATCTTCAAATAACGCCATGATCACAGAACGAAGTTATTAATCGCCAAGTTGGAGAAGGCCTAGCAATTTTTGTCGCCTTGATGAAGGAGTCGTAAAAAACAGCAACTGTGTACGTTGAAAAGCCCCAGGCCTTTGGACCAGTTAATCGTGCATTTCATACGAATCTCTCCCAAACTATCATTTAAATGTAAAACAGAATCAATCCAAATCTTTTAGAATTATAGTTTCTAGTTATTTAGAAGTGGAAGTTTGAATATAAGGTTGCCTATATTGATATCATTCTTGCCATCCCACAAAAACTCTTATTTGCCACATCAATCTCCAAATAAATCAGAGGTTTCTAAAAAACTGGATATCAAGTTGGCAAGGAAACGTTTCACATACAAGTTAGGTGAAATGCTTGTTTTACACGAATTAGAAAGTACTGATATCTCGTGTACATTCACTTCTCACCGAAAGTTTTGTTGGCTTTATATCAAAAATTTTAAATAGAGCAACGTATAGAATTGCAAGAGAATCCGCGTAGAATGAAATAATTCTTCACTATTTAGCATGTCCTTATATTGTGCCCGTTGTTGTTCTGTCAGTTTAGTTTAGTTGCAATAACATCTCATTTTAAAGCAACATTAGGAATATTTTAGGACGGGCTTAGCATCTTTGAACCATAGTCAGATAACGAGGATGACAATTGAGCTTGCGCCCCCTCTCCAAACTACACCTCACCAGTGGTAGGAGATTTGCTCCAGACGGTTTTAACGTGTACCAGAGCCCCCTTATCGACGGTTCTTTGGTGGAATCAAGTAATAAATCTGTAACCTTCCGATTCCGAGGTCAAGGCTTTACCACCAGGCCACCACGACCCCAGTTATTTTGTCAGAATGAATCAATATGGAATTCTAAATACAATTTAATGTTACAAACAAGAATACAATTTGGAAATTTGTTGGAATTTTCAGTTTATAAGAACATGTTGTAATAGGAATGCATTGTAAGAAAATTGAGGCATAAAATTTTAAGGAAATTCAGAATGTAAATAAATCAGCTAACGTAAAACTCAATTGATTATATACAAATATGGAAATGTAGTTACGTTTCAGATATCTCGAGCCTTTAACGCATACTAATTTAGAAAACACTGTTATTTTAATATATCACATCTTTAGGATCTCAGCTGAGTGTATCTTTTGAAATTTTTTTAAAAAAATAACTATATTAATTTAATTGATTTATTGTAAAGAAAATCATTGCGTTTATTCTTGTTTAAAGTAGGCTTTGTGTGCGTGCTTGCGAGTGTGCGCATTTGATTAGTACAAAATGAATTTTTATTTTCGAAATATAATAGGGTAAATGAATTTAGATAACTAGATACCATTTATTTGGAAAGTAATTCTTTCTAGAGTAAATGATAAAATCAGCTATAAGGACATAATTGTTTTGATATTCTCTCTCTCTCTCTCTGTGTGTGTGTGTGTTTGTGAGTTCTCTTTTTCTCTAATTTTGTGTTCAGGCAAATAATAATAACTGCAGTTCAAATTTAAAAAAAAACATTTTTTTTTCACACATTAAAGGTAAATATTTTTATTATTCGTTAATTTTATATATTTTTGCCGACATTTTTATTTTGATTGCCTAAACCAGAGATTCCCAAACATCAATACATTTTTTCTAGAGTTGGTTCAGCTTAATTATATCACTGTTCAGTTTTAAAACATCATTGAGATTATTTTGGGACAGAAAACGTAATTTTGAGCTGCCGTTAGATGACAAGGTTTATCTGAGCTGGATATCCACTCCAGATTTTCTCACAATACGAGTGGAAGTATTTTGGTTCTGACTAATTTAATGTGCATCAGACAATCCTACACAAAGGTGCTTCTGTGGAATCGAATCTCAAATTCAGAATCTTCCTGCCTCCGAATCTGAGATCGTACCATCAGATTACGACGTCCCTACCCTTTCCTTAGAATGGAAGGATTTATCTCGAGTTCCGAGACATAAATGCTATTAATATCGGAAGACAAAATGTAAGAAATTAAGAAGAATACTTCATCTTATCTTATCTTCCCATGTTTCTGCTTAATTAGAACATTGTGCAAGCCCAAAAATTAGCAGAGAAGAAGCAAAAGAAAAGTGCTATAAGAGTTGTAAAATTAAAAAGAAATTTAATTACTATATTAATTATATATATATATATATATATATATATATATATATATATATATCATAGCCAGAACAAAAAAAATTAACTTACTTCTTCCAATTCCACCCATTTTTAACGCACTAAGTCAATTATTATTATTATTTGTATAGTACCATAAGTAATCTAATCATTGGTATCAAACTTTTTATATCATTATAAACAATTTTACTCTTTAAACAATTTGATCAAAGACATAAAATTTATGTTTATCAAACATACCTTTTTTCGAAGAATTTCACAAGTAAATAGAATGCTCATTGAATACGTTTTACTAAACAAACAAAGATTTTATTCACACTTAAAGCGAGCTTGCATGCAAAGAATGAAAATATTATTTTGAAAATTATATCATTTATTTTCTCAGGTTTAAAACAAGATCGTTTTCCAAGATGTATAAAAAATATGAAAAAATATCGATTTTTTATCTGTGCAGAAATCTAAAATCAAAAACGCAACAAAGAAAGAGATTTCTCTAAGGGAATTAGATTTTTCAAAAAGGAACAAGTAATATCATATACGATTGAAGCCTGAATTTCTTTTCAGACTTTATTTTTAGAGGTATAATTGCTGAATACGAGAAAGACAAATGCTTTATTTTGTTTTATAGCATATTTTAAAATCAAATAAAATTTTTAAATACTTTTTTGAAACGTCTTTATTCTATATTAAATAGATTAAAGATGGAATAGATATACCAAAACCTGAGTTCATTTTTAACACGAAATATATATATTATATTTCTTCATTTTTTTATGAAAAGTAAACATGTTCTCATCTATTTTTAGAGTTGGAATTCGTTTGAAATAATTTTATAAAAATAATAAATAGTATTTGAAACCAAATGTAATTAGATTTTATTTCTTCCCCCAGAAAACATTTTTTTACTTAACAGTGCTTTTGACAATAGAGCGCATTAAATTTTTTTATATAAGACATGTTTGCACTAATTCTATGAAATATTCATATATTTGTGTAAACAAGATTTTTCATTATTATGATAAATATTGATAAATTTTTCATTTTTAAATAAAAAAGGCTAGAATAAAAATTTTTACAATACGCTGTCAGAAATTTTCACGATATTCGAAAATATTATATTGGTTTAATTTGATAATATCAGATTTTAAACCACATAATTTTATGTAAATAAGTTTCTTTCTTATACATCAATGTTTAAGTAGAAAATAAAATTTGAATTTAGATATATTTCTAGAACTCTTATACACAATCGACTTTATTAGTTAATTTTTTTTTTTTAAAAACTCTCCAACGTATTTTTGATATGATACAAAACTGTTGTCGAGATTTTTTGTCCAAAGGGTTGAAGAGATAGTAAAGAAGATCTTCAGATTCATAAAATAAAACCTGTAGATTTATAAGTTTCTTTTATATGATAAATTATCATGTATATACTGTCGTTTGTTTTTATTTTTTTATCTTTTGCTTATGTATTAATTTGTTTTTCTTCCTTTGTATGTTATATATCAATTAGAGAGATAAATGTTTATAAACAAAATAAAAATAAAAATAATAATATTTAAAAATAAAAATAAATATAGATAAAACCAAAAGAAAATAGGAAAAAAGGAAAAAATAAAACATAAAAAAGTAATAGAATATATATAAATATAGGAAATATTTATCTTAACATAAGAGTCTAAAATATTTTCTTCCCCTCAAAAGTTTCCTTTATTTTTCTCCACTATAAGGATATTTATTATATATACATCTTATATAGAACAGGATTAAAAATTCCCAATTTAATAATAAGCAACAATTTTCGATGCATTTAAGTATATTTATAAAATAATTTAATATATATGACTTATGAATTCATATATTATTCTCAACTAATATGAAAATTACTTAATTTAAACAGTATGCAGTTTTCCCAATTTTTTCACACCCAATGAATTATTTAAAAATTTCTGTAAGCAAAATGTAAAGCATGAATTATTACTATATCAAGTTAAATTATATACAGAGCGTTTCTTATACTGTTGTACAATAATTTGAATTTTTTTTTATATTTCATTGAAAAATTCACTAGTAGTTTTCACCTTACTTTGTATTCAATCATCACAAACATATTGGTATGGATCGCTTCATTATACTTATATTTTCGATAGATTGTTGCTCAATCGGTAATAAAGTCAATTTTTTAACGCTTTTTATGAAATTTTGTTCATCTTATAACAAGGTTTCTCGACAATCAGTAGAAATGGCAACATATTCTTCAAAACAAAGCTTCTCCGCCTATCCTTTCATCAAATTAACTAACATTTGCTTATTGTTTCGTCAACTGAATCTGGATTTATTTTAACTTATTTATTCAAGGCACGGGTTTATTTCCTCTGTTCAAATGTTTCTAGCATTGATGCAAGACGAGTGACATGCGAATAGTACTCCCAAAGAGATTTTAATGCCATCTTCCGGGAAAAATTTTCTCATAGTGGAAGTTAATATCATTTTTAGGTGATCGTTGGAAGTTAAGACAGAAATTATATCAGAATTTCAATTTTAGCTCTTCCTTTAAGCTGTCACAAAGGACAAGTACATACAAATATCATTCAGAAAGTGATCTTAGTAGTGTTTCCAAAGAGCAATTTTCGCACAATGGTTGTTGACAATATTCTTAGGCAATTGTTGGAAATTGAGATGGAAGCTATGCATGTGCTGCTGTTTCAGTTATTTATTTACAGTGCAAAAAATGATTAATATATACAAATGAAATTCACTAAGACATCTTAAAGATATTTTTACAGTTTGGTTTTACAATTAAGTTACAAACAGTTTGGCTATAGTTAAGTAGATACCATTCTTAGGTAAATGTAAGAAATTAAGGAAAAAAATTATATTAGATCTGGTATTTTAATTCAGCATTCATGCTGGTACAAACGATCAATACATATAAATGTCATTTATGAATTGAAGTTATGAAGTTATATTTTCATGTGACGATTTTCCTACGGTGGACGTTAACATCATTTTTAGATGACTGTAGGAAGCTAAAATAAAAATTATGTTAGAGCTACTATTTTATTTCGTTTACTCTGACATAAACGGTCTATGTATACAAATAAAATTCATGAAATGATATTCATTTTTTTCAAAGAATGATTTTTGCATAAATGATGTCGATATTATTCTTAGATGATTGTAGGAAGTTATGACAGAAGACATGTTAGAGCTGCTATTTAACTTCTTCAATTATACATCAATTATCGGTCATTACTGCTTGTCCTATCTATTAGAGGATTCTGCTTCTGAATGTATGTTAATATTTGGTTTTAAATTATTTTCAAAATCTATGAACCACAGAAGTACCTACATTTAACTGCTTGACCACTATTCGCGTCCAGTTTGTCAGCGAACCATCATCAGAATTGAATTCTCAACAGTCGGAGGCAAAAGATTCCAAAAGTGAGTATCTCAAAATCATTGTGACGATGACTGATTAAATGGGTTTTTTTTAAATTTAAGCATCATAATAAAACATATACTTATCTTTACACAAATATTTTTATGATACTCGCAGACAATGAATTTTGATTATTTTAAACAATTCTGCAAATTTCATTTTATAACCCTCGCTTTAACAAAAATGTAAAAAATCTTACTTTAAATTAAATGAAATTCGTTTCATTTAAAAACAAGTCATAAATTTAAATTTTATAAAGCAGCAATATTGTTTGGCGTACATTCAAATTAGTTATGGTAAATTTCGAAATACAAAAGTCTTATTCCGTTCAAAATAGACAGTAAACAATAAACTATTAACTATCATCAAAATCTATGAACCATAAAAAACTAAGATTATATGATTAAAAAATATATTATCCTTATTTTTTACTTTAGAATAAAAGAATTATAAAATGCTTACAGTCTATTGTGAACACATTTTTCATTAAAAAAAACTATGTTTATTCTAAATACCCGACATATATAAATTTGTCAATTTTGATTTCCTGGATTCTATGAAATATGATCATATATCTAAAAAAATAGGCTACACACATATCTATTGATAATATCATGTGGCTGAAATATCAAAATTCAATATTCGGGTGGTTACGCATCGAGGGATATTGTTGAAAAAATATATAAGCCCAAATATTTTGTATGTCTGTATATAACATGTTTTGAGAGAAAATGTATGAAATATACCAGAATATTGCACAAAATATTTTCGTGATTTTTGTAGAAAACAGTGAATTTTCAGTGATATATATATATATATATAACACCTAATAATATTAGATTAATCAGATTTTATCTCCTAGGATATAGTAAAAATCATTTTACTTCTAGAATGATGTGGTTGGTTGTCATTATAAGTGCTTATGTTGTTATTTATATCGTTTCTGCCTTGACATTAAGAATGATTCTCGGCACTTAAGATACAGATATCGGTATCATTTACATGACGTCTACAAATTGCACTTATACCAAATAAATATAAATAACTCGTACAATAGCGTTATTATTAGGATACTTAATGTGTGTGCTATTTGGCAATATCCATCTTAGCAAGCTCACATGTCTTTAAAAAATAATTGAAATTCTAGAAAGAGCAGTGTATTATAATATTTTATACTCTATTAATCAATCATTATTATTTTTTCAAGTTTAATTATATAACATACATAACATACTACCAAATATATGTATTTATTATAATTCCAATGGGTTTAAGTATCGTTCCAAAAATATCATAGAAAACATTAATCCAAAATGTTCGTCCAATACATTTAAAAATTTATTGAAATTAGAAAAAAATATAAATTGAGAATAAAAATTCCATAAGTAAAATTTTTTTGTGGATTTTAAAAAAACTAGAAAGAGTGTTTTTTAAATAATATTTCTCTCAGTTATGAAGGGAAATATTTAAAATGTTCATTGAATCTTTTGTTAAAAATTTCAATTTTTTTAAGACTATTTCTTTCGCTGAAAAGATAATATTTAACTAGTAACACCGTGTCGAATTTGAAATTCTACATCCAAAAGTCAGGCATTTAGTGTTTATTGAAATTTCTTTTGATCCTGTATATAAATCCTGTATATCCGATTTATATTAAAAGAAGTTTTATATTTCTACGATTTCATAAAAAAGGTTTACAAAAATGTATTTTTAAAAATTTACAGAGAGGAAGTATCCTTGAATTTAAAAGTCACATGCTTTTTATCTGATCTTGAGACAATCTAAGAAAATATACAATTATATATTTTGAGAAAAGGAAATTATTTTTCTGAATGAAAATTAACTATTTTTTAATTTCAAACAAAGATTAACTATTTTGCATTTTGATCACACATTTATAAAAAATTATTTTCTCAATGATTTCCTTTCATCGATTCAATTTATCTTAAATTGAAAATCTTCCCCAGCTACTTATCCGATTAACATTCTGAATATATGAAGAAAATTCGAAAGATGTAACAAAACATTTTTTTTTAATATTTTTACTGGAAACTTACTCCTCCCCTAGCTTCTGCCTGTTGTCCTTTTTCATGTTGTAGATACTCTTCAAGAATTTCATGCGTGTCAATTTTAGTTTCTCGCATACAAGAGATAAAGTAATGTAAACACTAAAAATTTGCGCCGAGAATTTTTATATATTTACGTATTAGCGCTACTTGTATCCTCCTTCGCTCAAATAATATATTCATGAAATAGTGATGACTGTTTATGAATACGATAAATTAAAAATGCAAAAAGCCATATGGATGATATATAGTGTGAATTCTTATCTTAATGATCATCATATCTTCATAAATTTATATTATATTGCTTATATCATAATTAAAAAGAGATACTATTTATTGATTTGTAAATTCACGTGTATGTGAAAGGAATTGAAAAGAAGATGTTTAAATAAATGAAATATTGAATGATCTCTTGAACTCAAAGTTATACGTCAAATTTTGGAGTCACCTGTAAAAATAGAATCTTCCAAACGATTCATTCAGTTTTCTTTGTTATACACTGAGCCCGAAAAATAGGTATAGCAGGTCGTATGCAAATAATGGAGGTGTTAAGTCAATCAGCGTAACACGATATCGAAAAATGTCCGTATATAAAACAGCACGTGTCTGAGGAAACTATTCCATTCCTGTTGTTATAATGGCATGTTATCAAGACTTAAGCAATTTTTAATGGTGACTAATCGACGGCCCCCGAGAGAGGGATACCAGGTTTTCGGAAAAACTTTAATCTCCGACAGCGATGCGACTTGAAAAAGATCTTGATAGAAAGAGTTCATCGATGCTTGAAAAGAATCGTGCCACTAGATAGACGTTCAACATTTCCTCGAATTGTTGCGGATTTAAATGCAGACTCTTAAACAAGTGTCAGTGCTGTTCAACTTAACCTAATTGATATGGAATTTGTCGACGCAAACCATCTCTTGTACCATTGGCGACTGAAAGACACAAAACTCTGCCCTTTACCTGGGATCATCAAAGCCGCCAATGAACTCTTAATGATTGAAAAAAAAAAATGTTGTCTTGTCTAAGGAGTTCCAAGCGTATGGAGTGGAGGGCTGTATAAGGATGCTAAAAAAATTCCATGAATCTATGGATTACTCATGCTTGCAGCAGACTATTGAAACTGGTGGAGGCTATGTGAGTTTAAGGGGCCTGTGCAGATTGTATGAAATGGGACCGTCAATGTGTGTAGACTCGACCATGACAGATAAGAGATACTTTAATATCCTTTCTAACCCTCTGCTGAAAGTCATGTCCTGTGTGCATTCAGACGGACATTTACAATATACAAGATAATGACCCCCCAAAGTAGTTACCAAGTGGTTTGAGGAGCATTCTTCTGAATTTCTTTCCCTCTCTTGGCCACCTAATTCTCCTGACATGAACACTCTCGACCAAACCTGGAATGTTTTTCAATGTGCTGTCCTTAGAAGATCTCCATCATCTCTCACTCACATGGGTTTGTGAACTGCCTAGTAAGAATTATGGTGTGATCTGTTAACAGAAAATCTTCACAAATTAGTTGAATCCACGCCATGCCGTTCTGTGGTAATTGTGTTCGCTCGTGGGAGATCTACATGATATTAGGTAGGTATTCCAGTTTTTTGGCACTTCAGTCTATTATGAAGTTTAAAATACGCTGTATTACATAACTCTAGGCAAGAGAAAACGGTCGGGGTTACGAAATGCTTTGATTTTTAAATACCTATTTTATCCCTCCCTTCACTTATCTAAGCATTTATATGTTCATAGGAGCAGAGAACAGAAATAAAAAGAAAAAAATGCTAATTATTTAATATATGGGACATTGGAGTCAATCACGTGAGTTTGTGTGTTACGAATATTATACTTGTATATCAATAAAATCTTAGCATTTTGAAATTTTTACCATTTTAAATTCAAACTTCAACCATTTTCAGCTTATTTTTCTGTGATGCCTAATTCAGATGTGAATTTAAAGAAAGTAGAGGTGGATGCAAAAAGAGCAAAAGAAAAGGTGCTGATTATCTAAATATACAAAAAAAAAAGAGAAGGAACTTCCACTTTTATTTTTATTATTCTCATTATGAAGAGCATGTTTCAATAAAAGAAAGATGAATCCTTTGAAGTTTTCTTGTTGTAACCTTAACCTAAGAGTATTTTCTGCCTCTTCTAACAATAGCCTATTCTTATATAAAATCAAAGAATACAAAGGATAGAAAAAATAAAAGATAAACAAAGAAGGCATTTATTACCTATGTATAGAAGAAAGGAAAGGGAGAAGGAGAAACATTTCCTCTTGTTTCTTTTTATTATAAAGAACGAGTTTAAGGTGGACCTTTGGAAGTTTCGAAGTTTGGACATTGCAATCTTAACTTCCGAATATTTGCCGTCTCTCTCTTTACAGCAGATAATCCCGCTACGAGTTTAGAGGATCTAGAGAATGCTAACATGAGAGCAAATAAGAAAGTGTTGATAGTCTAAGTATACAAAAAGGAGAAGGAGAGAAGGAAGGATGTTTATTATTATTATTATTATTATTAAAAAGAAGAAGTTTTCAGTGGAATAAAGAATTCCATTTGTAATTTTCTAAAGTTTTTAAAACCTTAACTCGGAGATCTATGTCATATATTTTTTCACATTCTTTTTGAACTTATGCTTTAAACGACAGTATACAAAATTGAATTGTATTTTCAAATATTCTACATTTTTCAGCATATTATTTCGCAAATATGTTGATCATGATACTTTTTATGACTATCAGTTCGAGCTTTTGGAAAAGGCGTGTAGAGTACCTGTTTAAAAGCCGGAATTCGGATTCCATTCTTTATCAAAGGAAGGTAGTTTTCGAATAACCAAAATAAGATTATCTTTCTGCTCTAAAACTTATTGAAATTTTCACTTGATTGTTCAGAAAATACTGAATAACTGAAAAAGTTCTAACGACTGAAATTATTGAATTAAAATTAGACGAAGTTTTGCTAATAACAGTGCTATATATCTATTTATTTGATTCAACAATATATTTTTTAAATTTTTTTCTACATTAATTATCCTTTTTCCAGTTTTGATATTTGATACTCCGAACGATTTCCTTTCAAATGAGCCGATAGTCGGTCCTTGGTTTCTTTCATTGGTTTCTCCAATGTTTTTCTATCAGATAGATTGTTTCTCGATGACCTTTATTTTCCCATTTGACATCGACTTTCCTTCTAACTTTGGGCCGAAGGCTCTGTGTTTCAGCTAGATTTTTAGATGAAATATATATTTGAAATAATATTAGTGTTTTGTTGAAAAATTAATGAATAATAAAATAATTTTTTCGGAGGGTTTGGTTACATAACTCGAGGTGAGACTTTAGATAAGTCAGGAATGATGGCTGTTTCTTTCAATCCTGGAGGGTATAAAATAGTATGGAATCAGCTATTAGCTATCAATGACATGACTACCTCTTATGATAGAAAATGCACAGTGACCAGTGAAGACTATTAGGATTCAACTATATTTCCTGCCAATATTGTTGGAGTAGTCCGATTTTTAAAATTTTTCGTTTGCCTTAGTGTTCAATCAGAGTAAGTGATTACAGGCAAGATTACAGAAGATTTAGTTACCAAGATCTCCTATCGTGGTGCGACGTAGATATGTCTAGAATACGTTTTCATACTCACAGTCATCGTGATTACAAATACAGTGTGCAGACTCCTTATCGATGGCAGGACTTGCGTCTTACGCGAAGTTTGTAAAGCGGTCGGTGATGATAATTAGCACTCAACCAGAGTTCCTTCAAATGCTGATTAGAGCAGTTTGATAATTCCTATTTTCTCATGTGCCAACAAGATGGGATGGAGTAACTGTTGTGGGGTTAGCTATCCCCTTATGGTGATAGCATGTGGTGTATACGGGAAGGGATTGTACAGAGGCGGGGTGATCCACGTTTAGACACAACCATCAGGCTGGCCGATGTACTGGCTTAGGAGTAGTGAGTTTTCCCCGCCATCTGGGCATCCGGTTCCAGTCCTGGTTCGGGCGTGGTTGTTTTTCACCCTGTGTTATATTTGTGATTTGGGAGAAAAGAGCTCTCCCTCATCCAAAAAAAAAATGCTCTGTGTAAGTGTCAGTGTCATTATCATATCAACTAGAAGTCAGACTTCTGCCCTCGGGTGCTCAGGGTCTTTACCCTCAGAAACTACTGCACATCCTTACCGAGGCAAAGCAGGCACATCATCGATATCGCTGTAGCAGCGGTAATTCATTTTTTTATATTTTTCCATTTACATTCGAGGCCATTTTTCCATTTATATTATATATGTTTCAGGTTTGTCTGAACCTAAATAATTAAAATAACTCGTAGAGGAATAATTTAAAATACTAATTTCTTTCAATGGACGTATTTTGCTATAGGATATGTTTAACTCCGCTCAGACCAAATGTATTTCATTTTTTCCATGCTCAGTAGAGTCAGTTCGAAATTATCTCCGATGAGAGAGGAATGCGTGCACATTCTCTACCTCTACCCCGAAAACGAAAAAGAAGTTGTTTCAAAACTTTCGAAGAGAGAGAGAAAGAGAGAGAGAGAGACGCGATTGCTTTAATTCTCCAAAAACTCATTCAAAAGTTAATGACTCTTTACTCAAAGAGGACTGAAAATGAAAAACTTGACTGTGCCGCGGAGAACAAAGGACAGTTCGAGATAAAAGAGGAGCGCTTAAAAAATCAATTAAAATTGGAACGAAATGACAAAGTACTGTTAGAAGCTGATAAAACAAAAAGCAACTGAGAGGAGAAAAAAAAGGAGAAAATTCTCTTCAGTGTGCCTGGGCAGATTAATGAGGGCAAAAATATTTAAGTTAGTTGAGGATAAAAACAGATAAATGAATAAGGTTTTTTGAGACTTTGAAATTAAATGCTTTGTCTGAGCAAATAGTTTTTCCCCAACTGTTAGGGATTTTTTTCCTTTGTTTCGGCACATTGTGCGATCATTAGTTAACGCCATTGCGCTTATTTGTTAAGTAATGATATTTACTTATCTACGCTTGTTTTGTGTTTGAAACATAATATATTTCGCTTCGTTTTGTTTCGTTTTATATTTTATCTCGGATATCCTTCGATTTTGTTTGCAAAGCAAAATTGAGAATTCTATATATTTTCCTTTTTATTCCAGTTGCTAGAAGCAATCTTATCAATTCAAATGTTTAAGCAATATGTTTTTGAAACTAATGCGAAAAGTTTTATTGCAGATTTATACTGCAGTTTTGAGAATTTAAAGAGAGGAATTACAAAAATGAAAGAAAAAAATCCTTTATTTTCCAGTCTGATTTTTTACGATTTTGTATTATCAAAACTCATTTCAGTATATGAACAATTTTAAAAAGATCTGGATAAAAAAACCTTTATGTTAGCTTAACTAAACTCAATTTCTTAAATTTATTTGTCTGTCAACAAGATCCAGAAATTTAATTTAAATCTTACTTCGTTGTTTGTTTCCTACCAAATGGTTTTCTGAAAGTAGCGGAAAAAGCGAAAATTTTAATACGCAATAAAATTATAAATATTTAAAAAATTAAATTAAATTAATATAATAACATAGAAAATACACAAGAAAGAAAACAAATTTAATTCATAATAAAAAAGTTTAAATATTATTTAGGTAAATACTAAATTATAATTGAATTACAAATTTCACCGAAATCTTAGAAAACTAATAATTAGTAAGAAAGATTTCCTTTCCTGGACCATACTTAGCAAGATGCAAAATTTAAGATTTGAGGCACTACGTGGTGCTGTAGTTTGTATAACTAAACTTTATAAATGTTTAGACAATAGCCAGTGTACATATATTCAAAAGCCAATCTTTATAGCCTTTCCTCCTGAGTTTGGAAGTAAATTCATTGGAAGTATTTAATTTTTTGCAACCTTAGCTTTTCAGGAATCCTGATACCAACAGTGTTGTCAGAGAAACGTGTTTTTTTTTACATATTTTTATTTATCTACTTATAATTTACATCGGAGATGTTTTGATGGAACATATATAGCAACATGATTAAGATACCAATTAATTATGAATTAATAAAACATTTTAACTAATTCATCTCGATCCAATCAACAAATATTTTAATTTGGAAATGGTGAAATATTGTAAATTTGAAGTATCTCTAAGTTTCAATTTTGATTTTATGATTCTATCTACTAAGGAATAACAATTTTGACTAGAAAGGACCCAACTCCAGCAAGTGACAATAATTTTGCAATCAAAATAATGAAAAACATACAATAAATCATGCTATCGATAATCATGTAGTAGAACGTTGAAAGGAAAGCAACAAATTTAACATAGTTGCTCCAGTTATTGCTTCAACAGTTTCGTAAACATTGATTATTTGAAATGTAAATTTAATAGCTTGCGACTAAACATATTTTTAAGATTTACTGATGACGTTTGGATAATAAAGTCTTGAACAATAAATTTATAAATTTGGATTCATGATTTTCATAGAATTATTCAAATTGTCACTGATGGCACTTGTCATGGAGAAGCCCCACTGATACATCAGCAGATTTTAAGCCGACGATATGTGTCTCTTGTTTCATGTAGATAAGTGTCTCTTGTTCAACTAGGTTCAAGAGTACGACTTTTGCTTCGCACTCATCACAGTTGCTTGCATAGACCCTTTTTACAGGG
Source organism: Argiope argentata (assembly GCA_026289955.1). Taxonomy (NCBI): domain Eukaryota; kingdom Metazoa; phylum Arthropoda; class Arachnida; order Araneae; family Araneidae; genus Argiope; species Argiope argentata. The sequence goes on along the minus strand of JAOUZG010032119.1, from coordinate 2,776,230 downwards.
GGGGGGGGCACAGTCACATATCTCACAGATAGAATATAGAAAAAAAACCATGCCTAAACCGGGGCACGAACCCGGGACTTCCAGAAGCCGAGGAAGACGCGCTCCCTATGTGCCAGAAAGCCGGAATAGAAGTATTCATAAAATATTATTAAAAAAGAAAATTTAGTTACATTAATGCCCCGTTTTAACACTTGTGAAATTTTGGGAAGTATCTCGTAATTTCAAATCGTGGTCAAATGACAGGAACGACACTTGAGCCGCTGTCCAAACTTTCAGACCACAATAGAAGAAGGGCGTTTGGCCCCGTCAAATTTGATGTTCACAAGACTGACTTACACAACAATTTATTGGTGGAATAGGTTACCGAACTTGAAACCCTCCGGTTCTTTAGCCGAGACCTTATGAACCAGCCACAGAAGCCCATTAAAAAAATGAAAAAAAAACTCTGTCTTTTTATTTGTTTGCGAATGTTAAAAATGCTTCTTTAAAAATTAACTTTGTCGTTCATTAAGTTATCATAAATAGAATAATAATTAAATAACCTCTAACCCTGCACACAAAAAAGTAAATAAAAAAATTGTGATTAGAGAAAATTGTGATTGTGATCCAATATGTACTTAGTATGTATATATTGGATTTAGTATGTACATGTACTTATGTAATTAACATATTTTTTAATACAATTTCAGTGATAAAACAAAACGTATGAATTTTATTTAAACGTATAAATTTTATTTGAAAAAAAAATGATAATAAAAGAAAAATAAAGTTTTTAAAAATAAGGAAAACTATTTAAAAAAAGAATTAATTAATATTTCACTAGAAAAAACATCACGTGAAATATCTCTCAAAGTGCTATTTATTTATTTTTAACCGGTTAAAATCATATTCTTAGAATATTTCGTAGAAAATAGTAGCAGAAAATACCTGTTTGTACTTTAAATGGGACTGATCCGGGGCATTTTACCCAAAATGACATGACTCAAAATCGAAGAACGAGAACAATTCGAGTTCAAGCCGGAATACGTTAAGCTTTTCCATTATTTGCCGAATTCTTTTAGAGTCGATGCTTACTTTCTGTCTGTATTCAGGCAAAACGCCAAAAGTAGTATAGAAATCCCCTCTTTATAACTTTCATGAGCTGTACCTACAGCAACATCTGAAAGTATAGTGTTATATCGAACTTTAAATATGCCATGCAGTGAACTCCATTTATCAAGATATAAAAATGGAGATTACATCAATTTTTCAAATTTATAAACATCGAACCGTCGATTTGATGGAATTGATGGGTTAAGCAAAGAAATCATTCATTTCTCTAAAAATTAATTTGACAAAAAATAGACTTTGTCCATATTTCTTTATATGAAATAACGTTTTATGTATGTAAATGTAAAATAATAAGCGTAATTGTGATTCATATTAAATTAAAAGTCCTTTTTAAAATAAAAATCCAAAATAATTGCAAATAAATTGGATTTATTATGTATATGTACTGATGCATTAAACATATTTGTTATACAATTTCAGTGATGAAACAAAATGCATAAATTTTATTTAAACATATAAAATTTATTAACAACTATCATGCTTTTTAATCTTTTTGTAAGATTATACACTTCTTTCACATTTTCATTATAATATACTTTTCACTTGAATTTTAGCGCAAATTTAGCTGAGGAATTTTAATTTTTCAATTTCTTCTCTAGTTTTTTTAATTATTATTAGCACTAACATCAAACTATTCAGTTTTATATAAATAATATATAAATGATATTCTTTTAAACTATTTATTTTATGGGAACTTATCCGAAAGTAACTTTGTCACCTTAAGATATATTATTTCCGACAACCATGAACTTATGGGGATATGTTACAGTTTCTAGCCTGATCTATATAAATAAAAATGAGTCGCCAAATGTGTTTCTAAGCAAAAATTCTAGAATAACTTGACCAACTTGGTGATTTTTTAAAAATATTTTCGTTAGAACACGAGAAAGGTCCTTATAGAAAGGAAAAACGAAAAAATTGCGAGGAAAATAGTAAAAACGACATTCTCTTACTTTCTCGCCAAAATTTTTCATTTAACTACCACCAAATGAGTCAGACTTCAGTTTATTTTTTCTCCACGCTAATGAGGTTGTCTTAAAATGGTTTCGACCTAAACTATGTTAACTTAAACTTTGTAGCTTAATTCAAACTATCCTGTTTAATTTTTGTTATTTGATGGCTTTAAAATTAAAAGTTGTTAATTAATCGAATTTTTGGATTCATTTTGAAATATTTTTGTATCAAAATAAAATAGAATAAAGGAAATTAAAAGTTTTTATTCCGTATCGCGTTACCTCAACTGACGTAGGAAATTCACACATTTCCTTTTGCCCCCCAAATGCCCTTTGCGAATTCACGCATGTGTTATATGTTGTAATTATTGTCAAATGTGTTTTCATTTTAATTAAAATTTTTTAAAAAATGTATGTAATATTGTCGTAACTATCTCAATCTCGGTCAATAAATAAAATATACTTGGTTTGATTTTAAAGAAGCATGGACTTGATTTATTGTATTGATTTATTTCAGTTACACAAGGTAAATAATTTGCTTTTATGCTAATTGCACGTTCTTTAATGCGTATGAAGTTGCGGAAAAAATCTAGTATTAAATAGAATTCTATAAATAAATACAGAATACTTTTTTTAACGAGCTGCTTTCTGCCGAGTCTATTTCAGAAGCAGTATCATTACATAAAATGTATCTGAAAGACATGATTATTAAAAAATAATTAAAGGTATCCTAATGCTACAAAAAATTAACAATATCGTTTCAGACGTGCAAGACGAGTATTTTAATCCAAATTTAATTTTGTTGAATTTTCCCTGCATTAGTTTGATCATTAAAAGACTTTATTGAAATGATGTGTTCCTACAAATAAATATTTCTCAAAATTTATAATGAAAAAATTTCTTTTTACACATAAATGCCCTAGAACGTTTGAAATCAATAAATTTATTCTAAGACTTTCATATAATAAAAAAGGAAAGATTTAGCACAAGATAAAAACATCACGAACCTCTATCAACTTTAAATTGATGTTGAAATTATAAACTTTATATTGATATAAGACAGCTCCAAAACACCTATACGCCAAACGTATCATTTATTCCTAATATAAAGATACTACATGACCGGTAATAAAAATGAAATTATCGAGCAGATTGAATCAAACCAGATTATTAATAAGTAATATTCACGTTATATTTTGTAGGGAATATTTATATAACTTATTAATCTAACAGCTTGACATGCACTGTTTCATGTCTTCATTTTTTCTTCTTCTTGACAAGAAGCATTAATCAAGATCAAGAATTTCTTTACTTACTCAGAAAATAAGATATTTGAGACTCTCCAGGATACTTTAAATAAGGAAAAAATATTATGCTTGGTAGAAGAATTCGAATATGTTAAGATATTAAAGTATTTATTTTTACAATTATTTTATTAAAAGCCTCAGTTTTTCTATTGTTTTGAATAAATTCTAATTTAAAAAGCAAAATCCATATAGCTTAGTATTAATTGTACGGAGACTAACAAAGTAATAATTTTTTCTGCACATAAGATAAGATCAGAATAAGAGTTAAATAATTTTTTTGCAAATTTAATACAATTACATATAAACGAATTATTTTTGAAAAAAAAATATCTAACAATTCTAAACCATGGTCACATCATGAGGTCACCTTTGGTAATTGCAAACTCACTCATTAACTCTTTATAATGAAGTATAGTGAATATCGTACAACGGTTATGTGTTGTTAAGACAATAGGAAAAAAGACATTGAAGGCGTAAAGTCTGCCACCATTTTAAACCCTAACTAGTATTTTAACGAATACTTTGTAATTAGTACATAATTTCCACAGCCTGAAGTAACTACTTCAGTCTAATAGAACATGCAAGTGCATTAAAAATACTATACCATATTCCGGCTTGTGTATTATTCAATGTTATAAACTATCTACCCCTTAGTATATATACTACTATTTTAGAAGAATTAAACCTTTAAAAGAGGCATATTTCTTTCAAGTTACAGTATATGATTATTTTTTCATGATAAGGCTAATTTTGGAAAATAGAATCTCTACCCTTTCTTTGTGTGTGTATA
>JAOUZG010032119.1:2759717-2771970 GCA_026289955.1 Argiope argentata | reverse complement strand
CATTGAAAACTATCATACATACATACATACATAAATATATATATATATATGTATGTATGTATGTATGTTTCAAGATGCGATAATTTATACTCTAGATTAATATATTTTAAAATATCATATTGCAAATATATATTATAAAATAATTTTAACAAATGGCATTATAGAAATATTTATCACTATGCAAATTCATATGTTATGCTCAGTGCATAGTTTTCAATGTCCCTCTTTTATATTTCTACAATAATGATTCCACTTATTATTTAAAAAATCTAAAATTAGTTATAAAAATATTCATGAAACTTCCCGTTTCTGCCAGCCACAAAGAACAGCGGAGCGACAAGTTCAAACCTGATGTAAGGGTTGCGACTATTAATTTTCTTTTACAGCTTTATTACGCAAAATAGGGAAATCTGTTTTGAGTACAATATGAGATAACCAAGAATTCAGTCTCTAGGAATAGTGGTTTAGGAGAGTTGCATCAAATACCCTTTCACGTGGCACGATTCACTCCATAGTAAATGAAATTCATAAATACCAAGGCCTCTTTAAGACTACACTATAACTAAGATCAAAATGTCTCTAGTCAAAATCAATTAAATTATTCATTCAAAGGTCCCAAAACGTGTAGTTATCAACAAGGATATAAAAACTTAGGACCCAGACATACGCTACAGATTTCTGACTCTACAGTACTTATGTTTTGCTTATATATGCCATACAAATGTTCACAATGTAATTTATAACTTTTCCCCTTTCATTTAGCAATCTCAATTTTCTTTCTTTCTCTCTTAAATTTCTTTTTTCCGTCTATCTTGTGGTCATCCAACTGGTTAGATAATTTAATGTTAGGGGCCTCAGGGCATAGGATGGCACAGAGTTATGTTCTGTTCACTAAATGTTATGATTGAAATTTTCATCATCATGCAAAGGACAACTAAGCGTATGCTATTAAGGCTTAACATAACTCTCAAAAACAAGTGTAACATATTTTCCTTACAGACCACAAGGGCAACAAGTTATTCTATACAAGTCCAGGAAGACCGATTCAATACACAAAATCAAAAACATACTTGTAGAAGCAATGCACAAGTCGATCAGCGCTGCAGGTTTCAAGATGGCTGAGAAAATACACAGGATAATTTAACAGCGATAAATGCATGCTTTTTTGATCATTGAAAGAATAATTACTCGAGTACTGTACAATCTCTTAAATATAGATCTATCCTCCTAACCATTAAACTCTTTTCTTCATTAATAGAGAAATTAAGTATTCAAGTTTTCTTACATTTTATTTTTCATTTAGATATTTATTCCCATTGAAAAGTCTGTCTCTTATTGTCAACAACACAAGCAAGTGAGAAATTACTTTTGTGACAACAAAATTTGCATATGTTTGCTATGTTTACGCGGAAAATCTTATGTAACTGGATTTCAGAATGAATGAATTAATGAATAAATAAATAAATAAGCACATGAAACTGTACTTTTTGCAGCAGGACCAAAAAGGCACACACAAAAAAATCACAGTCACTTTTTCGTATCAGCAATTTGCTTATAAAAATGCATGTAAACACTGAAAATGAGAATTATAAAATATTTTGAGAAACAGGAAATGAAGCGGAAATGATAAGTAAGTAAGAGTAAAACGGCCAAATGTTTCTGTTTTTTCATCTCCTTCTTAAGTTAAATATTCATTTGTACTTGAAATCACAGTTAGGATAGTTTATTAATCTCATATATTTCGCATAGGTATTTTTGAATTACAAATTTGATGTTCAACTATTTTTCCTATTTGTATGATTTGCAAATTTGAAAAATGCAGGTTCAGCAAGAAATAAGTTTCCCAATTCGGAGGGCTTAAGAATGTGTTTTATTGATCCAAAAGAGATAACTTTTGAACTAGTGATAATTAAAATAATTTTCTTGTGATTTTTCAAATACACATTAGTATAAATTTCTGCCGATAAATGGCATTATCGTGCATAAAACATAAAATGATTTATATCCATTTTTACATTCAATAAAGGGATTTAATTAAAGAAATATATTTTCCAAAGCTGTCTGGAATAAGCATTCCGAAATATTAAAAAAAGTTGCGATATTTGACCTTCAAATGTAGAACAGATGCTGATTTTGGTATATATACTCCTTGTTTGGTGTATTTGGTCTATATAAAGGTAAATAGTGTCCTTCAGAAAATCCCAAATTTAAAAAAGGGGTTATATCTGGCGAACGAAAAAACAATGCTTTCGGAAAAATAATTGTTGACTATCTATAAATTTAAACTCCTGGGGGGGCACTTAGAACGGAGGATAAGAGACATCCGGTATAGTAGTTGGATCTCGCCACAATGGAGGTTATACAAATAGGTGGGTGTCTGACTCCTCTTATCTATTACGTATTTCCTACGGGTAGAGTTTTACCGTGGTCGGTGAGGGCCATTAGAATTCAATCTAAGTTCCAACCACTGTTGAAACGGTCTTATCATTCAGTCCTAATTGTAACTGTTTATTTTGAGTAGATCGAAGAGTCTAGATAAGATTAACCATAAATATATGTCTTATCTATTGCTTTACACGATACTCCTTCTGAATAATAATCGCCCCCTTGCGTTCTAAAATCAACAGAGTTGTTGAGGTTCGGATATTACGAAATCTATCAGCATATTACGGTACCCTTACTGAGATAGAAATTTCTGTATTCTCTTTACAGTTTTATCTGTAAAAGAATGTGCCTTAATGAAAAAAACTGAAGTGAAACCACTCCCTATTATCATTGTTTCAAGATTCATAGCTTTATCTCTTCCGTTTATGAAATCGACATTTATGTGTTTCAGCTAGCGATTGTGGAAAGAGTGGCCTTCGTCCTTACGCAGAATATTGTATGAAGAAGTGATTTGAAGTACCGTTCGAGCAAGTAACTGAAAAACAGAAATTTTACTAATCACTCAGTTTCCGCTGCGCATAAAGCGCACAGACTTGATTAGATAGTAATGTAAAATCAGCCTCAATATTTTTCTTGCAATGTAATTTAGCATTTTAAATACAACTGAACCAAACGGCACACCCACACTATCATGCGGCGATTGATCGTTGGTGTATTTGTTCTCCGACCAATATAGTAATATTTTCAAAGCTAGTAAATAGATGGGATTTCTTTTCTTTCTCAAATAGGAAGAACGACATATTGTCCCCTTGTTTCAATTTTTTTATCTTCTCGCATAGCACAACAGGGAAAGTTGGAATATATTATGTTCGCTTCACATGACAGAATTAGTTTTCAGTTACAACAAAGTTCTGAGAATTCCGATATAATTTTTTTTAAATAGCGCTCTTTTTTGTAATGTAGAATAATGAACGGGGAATTCATTAATGCTGTCCAAAAATCGTCCTTATTTATTTGTCCAAAGAATTATAATAATAGGATACGCTGTAACATAAATGATATTTTCCATTTAGCCCTCTCCTTATATTATATATCTTGTTCAATTACAAATTTTAAAAATTCCAATGGATGATACTTGATGTTATACCAGTTTTTCAAATATTAATTCATTCATTACATTTAATTTATTTTAATACTTTAAGTAGAGCTTTGGTAGTTTGTATTGGAAATTGAAAGCAACAAGCAGTCGCCCAATCGGTAAAATGCAAGGATTTCAGTATTTTTCACATGAAGGTGAAAAATGAGATTTCAACTATGGTTTAACATCAATTTTTTGTTTCATTATTCATATTAATTGTAATTATTTATTAAAAAAGTAGATAAAATAAAGTTTTTCATTGTTGACCTAAGTAGGAATAGGTTCTAAAACATTATTTTATTTCTTTAAAGAAAATTTCAGCGATTCATTATCGTAAATAAACGATCCTCAGTGCCATTCTTGACAAAAAAGAAGTTACATGGGAAAAATGACGAATCTTCTGCAGCTGAAAGAATCGTATAAAACTCAAAAGAATATGCATAAAAGTTTCGTAAATTTGTTCAAGATCATTTCCTCTTTCTGATTTATGTTCCAATGGCAAACTCTCTCTGAAATATATGACTTGTTGTCTACTAGTTATTTCTCATTCTTTTCTTGTGAATTCAGTTATTTTTGGCAGACTTTCAGAAAATTTAATCCCACTTATTCTGATTTGGAGTATTTTTCTTGAGCATTTAGTAAACAGTTATATTTTAAGGTATTGCATGAAAGATGAGTGGATGTTTGAATTTGCTTCGTTAGAACGAAATTGCTCCAAAGAAAGACACTTATGAAAAATAAACAGAATATATTTTATCTATATTAGCATATAATACTGTGTTTTCTTATTGAAAATCATATTTCAAAAGAATTTATATAAGCGAATAGTGTAAACAATTTATAGAGGTCATAAGTTTTCTTAAAGTATGGAAAAAGAAGAACTTGAAACCAGAAGCCGTTCAACAGTAATTTATATTTCTAACTAATGGCTATTCACGGAAAAACTTTAAAGATTATTCTTAACATTTCATGAATTTAAACATAATGCGTATTTTATACGTTACTAATACGACTTCTTCTCAGATATTGTAAATATTACACAATGCGAGAGAAACTTACATTCACGGTTTATTCATGTTATTTAGCAACTCTTTATAAATTAAACAAGAAGAATCATTATTAAGATAGTCACTAGTAAATAATACAAAGTTATGCGAAAATTTTAAGAAATACTGCTTCTACACAGAATGCTCAACATTTTTATTCATCCCGAATTTGCAGAATATGGATTTTGAAAGAGATTTAATTAAAAATAACTTACTTTATAAGTAAATAAATATTGTTTTAAAGGTACCACAATAATCCATTGCAATTTTATTTATCTCAAAACAAAGAAATCGAAATTCCCATAAAAAGCATATCATAGTTATTGCTCCTGATTTAAATGAAATGTCTAGTTTTCGTTGGTAGTTTAAAAATAAGGATTCGTTTACTAGTTTTTTTATTCTTTTGTAATTAATTTTTAACATTATATATCAGCTAACCTTGACATACCTAGGACAGGCATAAATTGTTATATGAGAAGTTAAAACAAATTTTACATGATACAAAAAAAAAGGTTAAAATTGGGTAAGAAAATTTAAAATATTGTTTTTGTTTAAAAGACATTCCAGAAAAAACACTTTAAAATTTATTATTTTTGAAACAATCAAAACAAAAGAAATTTATAACAAAAGCATTTATTAATTATCAGCTTTGTTATTTAAAAGATATATTTAACTTTCATTTAGAGATTATAATTAGGAATCGTTTAGTAAATATAAGTGAAAGTATTAAATATTAACAATCCCTGAAATCAACGAAACACGCATAAGTCGAGAGCTGTATGAAAATTTTAAAAGGAATTATTTTATATATCAGCATAAGTAAGATTATGTGAGGAGAGGTTCTATACCAAAATATAACATTCATAGTTTCAAAAACACGCTAGAATAAGTGATTGGGATTTCAATTACTTAGAGTCAATCAAAACAAAAAAATCAAAACTATTGCCTGCATTAATTATCAGTTACAAAATTAAAAATGTTTCTAACTTTCGATCGGGTATCTAGGGTTTCTATAACTCGAAATGAAAGAAAGTATAAAATTTCAGAATATCCTGAAATAAACAGAGCTCGCATAAAATAAGAGAGTTATACGAATATTTTAGAAATAATAATTTTATATTTACATGAAAAAAAGCTGGGTAAGAATTGAGATACAAAAAAAGCTTTGCTATTTTTAAAAAAAATTGGAAAACCGATTCATATTTTATATATCTGGAAACAATTAAAAATAAAAATAAATGTTTTATAATTCAAAATGAAAGAAAAAATGAAATATCATAAAACCCTGAAATCAGCAGAGCAAAAAAAGAATAGAAGTATAGGAAAATGTTAGAAATAATTATTTTATGTCAACAAAAAGTGAAGTTTCAAAAAAATTCCTTTATTAATTTAAAAACACTCTAGAATAGTTGGTTCATATTTTATTTGGAAGAATTTTAAACAAAGAAATTAATGACAAAAGCAAATATTAATTACTAGGATTATTTAAAAATTACCTCTGACTTTCTCTGAGGGATGAAATAAGAGCTAAAGATAAGTTTCACAATCGTAAATGAAAGAGTGTATTAAATATCCGTAATCCTCCGAAATCAGCATAAAACACATAAGCAGAGAGATATACGAATATTTTAAAAATAATATTTTATATATTATCAATGGAAATAAGAATGGGTGATTAATACAAGCATTTATTATGAACCTATTCAAATTTTACAATAACTTCTACAAATATCGATGGTTATAACAAGCCATGTTAATTGATTATAAAATACTAAAATGTGATGGATTTGAAATTATCCATTTAAACTGGTGAAAGATTGACATGGAAATATAACAGACTTCGTGCCATCCTAGGATATAATAAATGGTTAATAGTATCGGTGGATTAACTAATGATACTCATTACGCTCGCTTATCTCACAGGAAAGTGTTGAGTTCCACATTTGTATGCTATTACAAATGACAGTTTTATTGAGGAAATTGGGGCACCTATTACGGTTGATGCAGATGAATTCGAAATATGATGATGCAATGTGCATTAAACAATGCAACTGCTTTCATATGCAGCATTTAATAAATGGACATTTCTTAAGCTTCAATTTTCGTTTCTTCAATATTTGCTTAATGTCCGTACACAAATTTAGATTTAAGACTATTTAAATAATCCTATCTGTAAAAAAACGCATATAAACGTATTATTTTATGCCAACTTAATTTGAATTTAAAAATAATTTTGCTTTGAAGTTTTTGCTTTTTGTTTATCGACATTTTATCAGAATATACAAAATATTATATATAGGTTGCTTTTTTCTTATAAATACTTTATCAGAATGCGAAATAAAAAATATAAATTGCTTTTTAACAATTTAGTAAAATATACCAAAAGTTACATATTATTTACAAAAAAAAAATTGGCTTATATTTTATATATTCACAAAAAACCAAGGTTTGCATATAATTTAACTGATGTAAAATATAGTTAATGACTCATAGTAGACTCATTAGTAAATAAAACTTATAATTAGTATTAATTGTGATGAATTAATGATTTATGTTTTTGCAAAAAAAAATTGCTCATAGAATAAAAGTTACAAAAATGACATAATCTAGAAAATGATTCAACAGAAGTGAAACATCCAGATTTGAAAAATAAAACCTAGAATGATTTAACTTTATGTTCTTTTATGTTTCTAAAAGAAATAAAATCTGAATATATTAAGAATATATCAATACAATCCAATTATAGTAAACATTTTCCAATCAATTACAAAAATTCTATAAAAAGTTAGAAATCAATGTTAAAAGCAATAAAAAAAGTCCCAATTTAAAAACATATTCATACCTTTATATAAATTTACTTTCTTCACATGAAAATGTGATACAAATTATTGTTTAAAAGATATTAATTACTATAAAAATAACAGAAATAAAATAAAATTGATGTTTCACACCATTTAATAATAATTTATGAAAAACATAAGACATTGTGCACAATCTACTAAAATAAAAGCATCATAATAAACTTTTTAACTATATCATCCTTTAAAGATAAAATATAATCTGGAATAAGACGTCTATAAAATATATTATTTATTTAATCACTCATTAATAAATAAAAATTTTAATTAATAAAAAACTGTTCAGAAAGAAAATCTTAGTATATGGGTATTAAATGTCTATTCAGCACCATTTTTATAAAAAGGACATTTTAATATTATTTAATAATAGAGAAATATTCCATAACTACATTTGTCTCTTCTATAAAAACTCGCCACGATAAATATTCTCTTTTCTCAAAACGAGATATTAAATGTGCTTTAAAAATGTATATTTTAAGGGAAAGAATGAAAATCGTTTTCTCACATAAGTGTTTTTCTCGTAAACACTGCTTCAGATAAAAGGTTGCATCCCAGACTGGATTTTATGTTGCTGCTCTTTAATCTATTAGATCCGGGGAAGAATTTTATGTGATGTAAGAAATGCCGAATATTTGGAAGCATGCTTTTGATACAGTTTTTTAAACTATGTTTTCGATATGAAAAATTCATCCATCTTATCTTAAGTTATATGAATTACTTGGCTCAATACATGGATATAACAAGCATAAAAGTTGAATAAAACATTTATTTAAAATTAAATTTTTATCAGATGAATAAAACAGCAATTTTTTTCAAATTAGATTTTAAAATGTTAGTTTTCAACATATATTTATACAACTTTCAAGCATGAAAATAAATATATTATAATGTAATATTACTGTAAATAATATAAATATCTATGAAAGTAACAATTATCTCATAATATACAGTGCCTTAATACTTTAATTAGTACTGTTACATAAGTAATTTAACTGAATTTTATCTGAGAATCTTGCGAATCTTTAAAAGCGGGAGACATTTGCCAATATACTTGAAACCAAATTTAAAATTGGACAAAGTGGGAAATTTAATTTAAAAAAAATTAAAACGCTTTGACATATTTCTAAACGTGATAAGAAACCAACAAAAAATATTAATAAAGAACCATTTACTTAAATTTTAATAAATAAATGTTCTGTATGTTGAGAATAATGAATATAAAATACAATTGTAATTATTAAAATACCATTTAAACTTTTGATTGCTAAAAAATATTTCGGGACAATTTATTTTATGTTTTCTTTTTTGATAAAATTATTTATTACTCAAATTCAGCTCTCAACTAAAAAAAGAGAAATATATTCATTTACTTATGCAATGTTAGCTATTTATTAAGCGGAAGAATATAAAAAAGGCAGGATGATTTTTTCGATAAAATACAGATTTTGTATGTCTAGATATTGCTAAATAGGTACAATATCATAAAATATTTATAAAATAACTATATCACTTAAAAAACTATTAATAATTATGTAACTCAAAAATAATGTATTGTATTGTGTTACTAGCTTAATGAGTTAATGCTAAGACAATATATATTTCACAATATGGATAAGAAAAAAAAAATATATATCCGAAACATAGAAAAAACTCTAAATAGAAAATTGAACTAATACATAATACTGATTTCCACTGCTCAATATAGAATGCTTTATAAGAAGTTCCACTGCTCAATATAGATAAAAAATCAATATAGAAAATTTGTATTAACCGAAATATAGAAAAAGAATCAATTAATTATTTACTTTTACATCTAGTGTTGCTAGATATTCATATTTGTTAAAAAGATCCGACGCTTAACAATAATCAAATTAAAATTTTTAATGTTTTGAAAAGTACTTCAATAAATAAAATTTATTGTTGTAATATTTAGTAAAATGTAGTGCAAAAAGTTTGATATTTGAATGTTTGCACACATATTATAAAATATATTAGCCATATATTAATATTTTTTATAAAAAAATAATATTAAAAAGATCTTTGCGATATTTATCAACCGTAGAAAATAAATTTGTTAAAGATATGTGCATGACCAGTCACTTATAAAATAGATAATTTTTATAGTAAATACATATTATTTATTCAGGAAATTCATTTTTATTAATAAATATCAAATTATTTTATTTGATATTTTTATTATATATTTTATTTGATATTTCCTCGAAATCCTTATAGATAAGAATAAAAATATAATTTATCAAAAATAAATCGACACAAACAGTATCTTATTTATATTCTAATAAAAAATATTATTTATATATTTTGTAAAAGCAAAATATATTTACTAATAAATCAGTTCAATATTTTTAGTGAATATTACAGAAAATATATTTAAAAAAAACATGTTTCCAAAATATAACTTTTTTAAAAAAAAATTTTATGCAAACTTTAAAATTCGTCGTAGCCCCTATTTTTTTGTCCTTTATCTATCCCATTCTGGACATAAATATATTATATATACCTTGCTACCTTTATGCAGTCATGTCTACTTTAAAAAGTTACCATTTAGAATAATTTCAAAGGAAAGTGTTAAGAAATCTGACCTGTGTCCTCAAAAATGGGGTCTTCGTTTTCTGTGTGATACACTTCCTGCGCCAACGCACACCACACAATTAAAAGTAACAAACACACTGTTTTTATTTCTTCCGTCATCCTTAGAAGTTCTCGTCCAAAGTACCGAAGTTTTCTTCAAACTGTTTTTTTAAGTCTCCTTCTTCGATAAAAGAAACGGTCCTTGTCGTAACTCCAAGAGCAAAAAATAAAAGCGAAGATAACAACATGAACCTAAAAATAAAAAAGGGGGGAGAAAGGTACGGACAGAAGGAAGGAATTAGTGATTCCACGGAGAAATGATCTCTTGTATCCCGAAAGTTTGGGATCCCAAATACACGTCCGCTTACAGCAGTCGCCTCTCGGTGAAATGATATCACAGAGCACGCATCAATCAGGGTTGCAACTATCTCCCCTGTTGGCGAAACTTCAAACTTATTTTGCGAAGTGAAATCTCGCCAAGACACTTAAAAATCGAAGCAATGCGGGCACTTTTAAGTTTCGGAAAAGTCTCTTCAGCGTAAAATGTATTTTAGGTGTCCAGTGGGAATGAACTTTTAGTATGTTTGGTTGTCCCAGATAACTCTGGAAAAATGGCTTTCAAATCCGGAGATTTTGGAATGAACCCGGAGAAATGTACATATGGGAGTGTATATGCTCATTTCGTTTATAAAGATTAGAATATGTACAGAGGTTTAAAGTGTACAATTTTTCAATCTAACTTTCTTTCGTATAAGTAAATTTAAAGGAATCAAATATATTTTATTCTGAGAATATTTTATCCAGAAAATTCGTTTTATAAACAATTGTGTTCAGAAATCTTCCAAGTATACTTATATATTTCAGAGAAATTAAATAATTCTTTATTCAGTAATAAAACATCATTAAATCGTTATAAAATGTCAAATAAATATATCATTGTTTCTATCATCATTAATACCCAAATTTTAAGCTCACAAAGGAAAGTAAATTCGAAAAACTCAGAAATAAAAAAACAGTATCTGTAGAAGTAAAATGATTAGAATTATCAAAACAAAATGTCTACCAAATTATTATTACAATCATTCTTGTATCTTAAAAATTAATTTTATGTATATCATAATCATTCCATGTTTCTGAAATAATATGTATTTTTCTAATTGAAAATATTAATATTTTTTTAATATAATAGTTACAACAAAACCATTTTCATATTTTTATACATTTTAATTCATTAGTTATATCCCAATTATTTAAACTTTCTTTTTAAAAAAATATGTGCTAATAATAAGGAGTAATATGCGTGTGTTAGTCTTTCATATGATACCTGTCTTGGTACATACATACAATAGAAAATGGACACATGCAACTCTCAGCATTTTTTTTTTTTTTGAAATTTGAAATAGAAATAATTGAAAACTAAGCTAAATTATGTTGATCGTCTGCCATAATTTCTAAAAATATTACAGCATTATTACGACATCTAAAATTACAAAAACAATTAATGTTCCCTGCCTTTTTGGTCCCTTATTTTTTTTTTTCGTTTTTTAATCTTTTAATTAATATTGTAAGCTTATTTAATAACTATTTTTTGTATCGAAAATATGCAATTCTCATTGTAAATTCGTATTAATATATCAATGGAATTTTATTTTACGTTATTTTATTGATATTTTGATTATTGCACCTAATGGTGTCTTGTTATAACTACCTCATTGGTACTACTGAGGCATTATCCTAATCTCTCTCTATTATTCATTGTGATTAGAAAATCAGCTATAAAGAATTAGCTCTGTTTCTGTAATGAGTACAATTAATTTTCTTAATTTTACCGGCAGACTTTTATATACGCTTTTAAAAGGCTATTTGATATTTGGTGTGTAAGTTTTAGCAAAGGTAAGTTTAATTTTGTCATCAAAGTTTTGGCAGAAACACTTACTGGTGTCAATTTTTTTAATTACATACACTTTATAACAATGATGCTATTTTCTGTGATAAATTTGAGTTACTGAAAATATGGATAGAAAACTTTAAAAAAAAACATAAAACAACGATTAGAATGGTATAAGATTTTAAATGTAAAATTAATTACACGTCTAACAAAAGTTGGAATTTGAAAAATTGTTGGGAAATCAATGAAGGTCAGATATAGAAATCAGCTAAAAGATTCGAATTTCGAATCCGAAGTCTATCAACACAACTATTATTTATATTCAAAGACATATTTGCAATATATA
>JAOUZG010032119.1:2703370-2739122 GCA_026289955.1 Argiope argentata | reverse complement strand
ATATATATATATATATATATATATATATATATAATATTCCTGAAGAAGCTTATGCACTCATTACCAAGATATATATTTATATACTGTATGTGTTTAGGAGCATGTATCTATGTATCCATCCCTGTCTGTCTCTGTCTCTCTTTCACTGTGTGTGTGTGTGAATCATAAGATAACCTAATGGTTTTCTTTCTTTGGGATGTATTGTTAACCATGCATCTCCTCTCATTACTTTGAAATGCAATAAATTGGCTTTAGCAAGTATTCGCTAAAGAATAATCATCAACTCAAGGAATCTCTGTCTTGTAAAGTATAAAGCTCAAATGGAAATTTTATTGCGAAATATTAATTCCTCAGGCTCTAATTTTAAATTCTTTTTTCGAAAGTCGTTAGTTATTATAACTCATGGCGAGAGTTATTGTTTACATAATATAGTTATATATACGTAATGACTTGTAATATCAAAAAAGAACTTAATTTTTCGAATGGCTTTTCAAAGTGAAAATAGTTTGCTGTTTCTGCATTGAAATTGAATTCACATTTTCAATATTTTAATGATATATCACACAGCATTTGAAGGTTTGCCGAAAAATTTGCTAATAACTGCTTACATAACATTTTTTAAAAGGCTAATAAAATGTTTGTATAATCTCACACAAACTTTATGATGCTATTGCCATAAAATATTGGTCGGTATCACACCTTCTGTGTAATGATTGGTAAAAGCAAACAATTTTTTTTAAATTTAAAAATACTGCCAGTTTTTGCCGACTTTTGATTGTATAGACATATCCATGTGTAATGTAACGGTTTAAATAAAAGCGTTCAGCGTAACCAACAAACTTGTTACGTTTTGAATATAATTTTGAAAATTACTATGAAACCTTGTCAAATATCCTGTCCATTTTGCTACATCTTTGCAGAAACATATAAATTAAATACCTTTCTACCCCATTGTTAAAATATCCGTAAAAATATTAGTAAGTAATAAAGCATTAATTTTCAGTCTAATTTTAAAATCGTTTTTTCTCCTTTTCAACGAATTTCATATTTATTAATGTATTTCTTTGCACGTGAACCTTTAGTAGATATTTAAGCTAGAATCGTATTTTACAGTTATTCGTGATGAACAGAGCATTTTTAATGAGAAGAATATACATTGTCATTGTAATGCCATTATAAAACTACATTTTTAAATCTTTTGTTTGTTTATCATTGGAAAATAAATCAAACACCATTACTTTTCTTCTACACATTTTAAAATAAATGACACGTTTCACGATATAACCCTTTTTTCTAAGCCTATTAAGTAAAAGCAATCATGCTTATTTTTCCACTATGTAAATCCACGTTATAAATACACACTACACGGAGTTTTAAGATATATTTATTTAACAGAAATAGTCTTTAAATACTTAATATTAGATGCACGACAAATAAACATTTTCATGACCAATCTAATAAGAAAAGATGTGTTGTAATAATTGGAAAGGTTATTTAAAACATTGTCAATGTTTAAAACCAGGAATTTCAATAGGTTAAGCCACTTAAGTTGTATAATGTCATAGTTTAGAAACCTAATAAAAAAGGATGGTTCAATATAGAACATTTGAATAGCTTTAAATGGAATTTAGGCATTTAGAAATTTTATATAATGGAGTAAAGTATATATTTATCTTGAAATTATTTTATATTAATATTAATATGAAATTTTATTAGTTTAAGATTCAATTTCTACTAAATTCTAGTATATCTTTCCTTAGGAATTATTTAAAAACACTTGTATTTACTTTTCTTTAACATACGTATGAAAATATTTACATTTAAATTCTTACTTATTGCTTACGGAAAGATAAATTTTCCTAAATATTGTTTAAAATTAAATTAATTTCTATTTTAACTCTATATATAAAAATCTAAAGAAAAAAATTGGAATTATGTTGCACGACTACATGACAGAATAGCATCGCATTTTTATTTGGTAGTATAAACCCATATTATTTAATTTAAATGCGCAGAAAAAGAGAAGATGGGATATAAATATGGAAAAAGTTAACATGTATTTTCATTTCGAAGCTAAGGATTACTTCACTTTAAATTGGAAACGAAAAAAGAATCAGCATTAGTAGTATTACTGTTTTTGTTATTTCAGAAATTTATATTTCAGCATTAAATCTAATTTCAGAAACAGATATTACATTAATAAGTTACTTTAGTATGTTGAAGAAATCAACATTGAAAATTACTCATTTCCCAATATTATATGCAAAGTCAAAAAATGCGACTCATTTATTAGCAATAGCATCTAAGGATAAAAGTTATTATTATTTAGGATTATCAAAATTAAAAAGCATATTATGATTAAATATAATTTACATTTAGATTCCCTTTTGAAATCTACTCGAGACTTAATTGAAAACAAATAGAAATGTGTTGCACTTATAAGTTCTAATTAAAATACAAATAGATAAGCTCCTTAAAAATTGTTATTTTTTTATTGACTTTTTTACAATTCTAAATTGAAGTTTATAATTTTCTTCATGAATAAAAATTTATAACGATCATTTTCAAAATCCTCCTTTCGACACCAAAGTAAAAAATGTATTTTTAAATGAGTCATGTTAGTATATGTAATCCGAAAACGATTTCTATGCATAGAAATAATTATCAATTTCAAAATTCTACTTTCCTACTTATGAATCCGAACAAGCTTATAGTAAATTAAAATTTCAGAGAAAATGTAAGATTTATAATATTTAAGCAGTTTCTTATTTTAATGCACCATCGATTTATTCATAAAAAGTACAACAGCATCATTTAATAACCCAATTTAAATTAGTTTGCTTTGAATATTACTTCCATTATTGATAATCGAAACCATTACTAAAAATGCCTACTGGAGTGGTCTCCCCAAAACTTTCTTTTATACTATTTTATAAATGTCAATTTATTTTTTAAAAGCATTATCTCCACCCTATTAAAACAATATTAGGCAAAAAGCTCCAATTGCATTCGGAAAATCACGTAACATTAAAATATTTCAGTTCTGGCCTTTTTGAGTTATCACTTTTCACGTATTTGAAAGTGCAGACAGACAGGCATGACACCTCTTTTTGAAATTGACAATAAATTTGATACCTACAATATAACAATGAGTAGGTAGGAAGATGAGTACCGAAATTTACTCAATCAATTCTCTTTGCTTTGTAGTTATTTTAGAATATTTGTTAATTTGATGCAGTCATATTCATCAGAATTAGCCAACAAATTGCGGCATTGTAGGTAGAAAATTTCTAACAATTCATTGAAAAAAGATTAATGCTCAATAGAATATACACTTAATTTTTTTGTTATAAAATCCATATAAATTAAATATTAGGAATTTTAAATAAACAGCAATCTTAAACCATGAAATTAGAAATGTTGAATAAAGAGCAATCTTAAACCATCAAATCAGGAATATTCAATAAAAATCAATCTTAAACCATTAATTCAGGAATGTTGAATAAGCAGCATTCTTAAACTAGTATATCAAGAATGGTGAATAAACAGTAATCTTAAATCCATATATCAGGAATGAGGAATAAACAGCAATCTTAAACCATTAAATCAGGAAAGATTAATAAACAGTTATCTTAAACTAGAATATTAAGAATGATGAATAAACACTAATCTTAAACCAATATATCAAGAATGATGAATAAACAACAACCTTAAGCCAGCAGGAATAATGTTCCCAGAAATTTCAATTGGTTTTTCATGAGCCGACTGAAACCAAAATTTGAAAAATACAATTGCAGTCATATAATCATATACTAAAATTCAAATTATTTATATGACGTTTATATTTCCGTTGTTGAGCTTTTAAATTACCTTTAGTAAAAACCAACAAAAGTTTAATTCTAATTTCATTTGGCTTGAAATTTGGTAGATGCCTTCATTATAAATATTAAATCTGTGTAATGAATATTATCAATATAGCATTCTTTGTTTAGAAGTTACTGCGTTAACTTATATTCGAACCGTCAGACAGGTAGACTTCCATTTTTTAGAATTTGTTAAAAATTGACAGAAATCTACAGTAATTAAAGACCATATACAAATAAGTAAATAATGCGATTATAAAGAAGTATACTAATATTTATAGGTTTGACTCAAAGTTTTAGTTATCGGAGTCACAGACAGACAAACATTTTTCAAAAAAATGCGAATTCTGAAAATGATTGCTTAAAACTTAGATATTCCCCAAAACCTAGTTAAATTTTTTTGGACAATTGTAATACTCTCTTTATACTCTTTGCATGGAAAAGTAATAAATCATTCGCAAAATTTGTTTAACTTTAAACTGTATTCTCTGAAGCAACTGTAGTTTTCATTATTTAATCCAAATTAGAACCGGCGATGCTTAAATCACCTTTCCATACCAAGAATACTCAGTTAGCGTTCGTTGCATAGTTGAGAAAATTCATCAAAACATAAAGCGTGCGTTGTTGGCGGTCAAGAGAACACTTTAAGACCTCGCGGAAACATCCTTTGTCATGCTGTGGCGAATATTTAGCCTAATTCATTAAAATAAGAGAATGTAAATGGTTGGTAGAAGCCGCAGTTTAAATAACTTCATCGAGGGGGGGGGGCCTCCTAGTAATTGTAGTTATCAACTGATTAAATTCCCTGAGTCCACTTTAGAAATGCCACTTCCCATTTGAGTTCGGAGTTTCGAATGGAAGCGCTCCGAAATGCCTCAATTAGGTGGAATTTGTAAAATTTCGAGTAAATGGCGTGTTTTAAGGATGGGTGGTAAACGGAAAAGTTTGAAAGTGTGCATGTGGAATCATTTGATTATTTCCTGGTGAAGTACCGACTCTTTTCACATATATTATTATTTTCATTTCGGATGTTGTGCTGAATGTTAGTTTCATCTATATTGATATATTTTAAAACAATATTAATAAAATTTATAATTCATAGAACGTATATAAACCAAAAATAAAAATATAACTAACTATTTCTTAATGATTCTGCTTATACTTTGTTTTCAAAATTGTTTTACGTTCGAAAAAAAAAAGATTTTAAAATATAAATATGCGATTCAGATTTTAATTCATATATTTATTTATTTGATGTACCTCAATGAAAGATCTTTGCCCATCGATAAGTGCAGTCTTAGAACAGTCAATTGTATGGATAATTTATAATCAGAAAATTTAACGTTGAGTGTTGCAAGTACAAAATTAAAGCATACATGAATACAAAATATTTAAACGTTTCAAGCTTGTTTTTTTCACTTATTAATCACACAGATTAATTAAGGTTGTTAATTTTTCAAATTAAAAATAAATATATTATAAAAAATTGATATATATATATATATATATATATATATATATATAATATTCTAAATATGTTGTTGTATTTCTTGATGATACTTGCTGAGGACAAACTCGCTGGTGTAATCAGCGATTTTGAGCCGAGGTCACATCTCACTTCGCTTGTTTTTAAGTAACTCAAACTAGGACCAAAAGTATGTCTAAGCTACACTCTTATCGCATTTGCTTGCACAGCTTTTTTTTCAGGAGGGAACAATCACACACCTCAAAACTAGAACAAATGAAATACAAATATGCTCAAACTAGGTATCGAAATCTGGGCTCTCAGATCACGGGGTAGACTTGTTACCATTGTGCCAAGACTTCGGTAATATAAATATATGATATACAATTTAATAATATAAATCTTTCTAATTTTTCTCTAATATTTGATGCTATGTTGTTTTTTTTTTGATATTGCGTATCTATATTATATCTCATATATCCTATAACATGATCTTTATTATATTATTTAAATTATTTTTAATATTTATTATTATTTTTTATTTAATATTTTACTTATTAACATTATTTTTATGCTTTTCTTTTTCATCTTACATGTGTGGGCGTACTGGGCGTTTATTTCCCCCCCTCCATTATCGGTGCCTACAGTTAGTATTGAATAATATTTTCTACTTTCAATGATTCTTACTACACCAGATTTACAATCTTTATGTTTAATAGATCAATATCAAAAAATAACTGTTAAAAATGTTAAGCTTATACACATAAATTCAATAATTACATGGAATTATCTTCACTATAAGTGGTTAAAAATATAATTTAACATTTATACAAAAAAATTTAAATTCATCAAAAAAATTACTTGCACTTATAAAAAATAAGTATTGATAAAATAAGTAAAATAAAACTTAAAGTCTAAAATATATAATAGGAATATTTATTTATAACGAAAACAATACCGAGAGGACCAAGGATTTGAATTCAGAATGTGCATTTATTAAAAGTAAACCTGCAATAATGTTTTCCCTTGTTGCCTATGCGGGCGAATTTTTTATCGGCTGCAAGGGGACAAATAATCAGTATGATTTGCCCATGTGACAGCTGTCAAAATTTCTTCTGAAAGGATACAAGAACTTTGCGTTTTTTTAAATTCTGTTTTTAAACTACGCTATTGTTTGAAATTATTTCTTATGCAAGTCTCTTTTTATTGTAGATATTGTATATACAGTATTTTTTTATGAGAAAATAATTTTATCTAAAATCCAAATTAAAATCTAGCGGTTTTTATATAATAAAATTATAAATTTTGCTGATTTTTTATTTATTTATTTATTTTTTAATCCTTGCTGCAAACATCACTAGATAGTTTTTCATAAATTCACTCACTTATAGTAACAATATAAAGAAATCATAATCTATTTAATTTTAATAATTACAAATTTAAAAAAAACATGAGTAAATGGACAGAAAATATTTAGCCAAAGTTTATTAATATCTGAATAATTTCAATATTCCTTGTTGTATATGATATGTGTGTGTGTTTGTGTGTGTGTGTGTTAGTGTGTGTTTGTATGTGTGTGTGAGAGAGAGAGAGATCATATTTGATATCATTCAGCAACGAAGCTTATGATATTCGTACTTGTTTCTTTCATTTCAGAATAGTCATCTTTGGCGACTAGATGATCACCTGGAATAAAAACCAATAAAGTTGTCAAGTAATTAGTTAATGTAATTTTATCTCTTAATAGATTATTCAGTAAAATATTTAAGATTCAAATTTTGATAACCAAATAAGTTCTATTATTATAGAATCTTTAAAACGTTTTGAAAATTCTATCTATCTCTCGATAAACTTTCATAAAATTTGAGCTTAAAGTAAATTTAAAATGGATTAAATTTAACCTGATATCAAAACGCTTTTTTATTTTTGATTATAATTTTGACGAGTTTTAAAAATACGTGCACAGAAAACGGAATTCTGCAACTATAGTGTAAGCACCTAGGTTGCACAATGAGAACAATTCGTCAACGAAAGTGTTCTTTTACGTCATGCCAGTCTTAAACGCGCGCGCGCAAAAAAACAAAACAATTTTCATAATTTATTCAGTTACTCAAAAATGACTAATAAAATTCAATTTTTATTTTTACTTTCTATAGAATTTAAATGACAAATATTTAAACGCAAATTTAAAAAAAAATGTTTTCTTCGATAAAATCTGATCCAACAAGAGGTTTTGAATGTCAATTTTAAAATAATAAATGGTTTCATAATTTTTATATCAATCAGCATTGAAGAAGCTATAGGCTCTAAATGGCATACCTATTTTAAGGCAGAAGACGAAATTATCTAAAAATTACGAGCTTTTAAAAGATAGTAATATTTTAATAAACTCTAAAGATAGTAATATTTAATAAAAAAGAGCGAACATTTATTTTCATTATAAAATCGTTTTTGACAACCAACTGTTTAACTGGGAATATTGGTTGCATCTAATATTATTTAAATAAGATAAATAAAATTTCATGTTTATGATTCGAACAAATTCCACTAGTTTTTTTTTAAATTGATGTTATATGTGTTACTATAAAATACACTGATGATTATATAAAATAACCAGTAATCTAACCTAGTAGTTAGCTAGTAACCTAGTTTTTATGCATTATCAACGCCATATTTAGTGGTGATCATGCAGAATTATTTTTTAATAGATATTATCACCGGATTAATCACATTTACTGCAACATATATGCTAAATTTATAATGCATAATTGTACATAAACAAGATATTGTGGGGAAAAGCATGCATATAAAATTTAAATAATGTACTTTCATAGTGCAATCAGCTCCATAACAATATGGCGCTCTTCATAACTATAAACATTCGGTGTATTTGCATTCTACGTATTCTAGTTTTACGTTATTGTAATTTTATTTCTTATATGTATCGTAAAATTGTACAGCTTTTAAGCAACAATGAGAATACCTCATATAATTAGAAAAAAATAAGATGTTTGATGAAACAACAAAAACTGTTTGAACGTTAGGTCAATAATATAAACTCTACTTGGAAAGTTAAAAAAATAAACTCAAACAAAGCTCTCACGGCATTTATTATGATGAAAAAGATATATATTTTTAACTTTTGAAACGGTGCAAAGATTACATTTTTTGTGTTAATATTTTCGAAAGTTGTTACTGGAAACTAAAAATTAACATGCGATTAAAATAATTAAAACTAAGGTTAATATTTAGGTTAAAATTATAAACATAATATCTAGTTACCTTAAAATATATTATATATAAACTTATGCCAAATTTTGTTGCATACGGTTTACGCTATAGAACATTAACGCATCCAAACCCACACATTTAAACATATTATTATTTGTCAAGTGTTTTCTGGGAAATCTGAATTGTTATTAAATATATGTTTTAAAGCATAATTATTTTAACAACTTGTATCTGAAATTTTCGATGGTATTGACATCAACAATGCAACAATGAGAATCCCACGTTATTCACAAATAAATATTATTATCATAGCAGTAATCTCATTGTTGTGTACGTGTTTATTATTTTGAAAAGTTTCTCTAAACAATAATCATTCGAAAATGTCTTTCACTAGATAAACATGATATGCCCTTTAAATGTCGATGTATCAACACTATTAAATGATGCAAATAAAGTCTTGATTTCAGAAAACAATCAGCTAATTAAAAACTGTTTTTCACAGAACAAAAGCCCTAAGGAGAGATGTTCACGATTCTTGGAAACTCTGTTTTACTCATAGAATGATAAATTAGAATAGTTTCGAATGAAAAGTGGTCGCATTATCTTTACTGCTGATAAATGTAAAATGCTTCAATTGAATATAAAAGCACTACTTAATTAGGGCGTATTATTATTACTACGAAGTTCCAAATTTTTCATGATTTATTTTTTAATATAATCTGAAATTCTTTAAACATTTTTAAACAAATATGACTGCTAATAGCCTCAGAATTTTAATGTTTTGAGTGTGGTTCTTGTATTCAGCATAATTATAAACAGGAAATTATTTCGATGGATCGAAAACTGCTTCCTGTTTGTCAGAAATGTTTGAGTAACTTGATGTTATTAATAGAACTTTACTTTTCTGTAACATATAATATCTGCATCTTTATAATCTTTCGAGTGTTTCCAATTTTTAATTAAATTGTTGAACATACTCCTTTTATCATTATATATATTTAATTAAGAATAAGAATGGCTGTAAAGGTTACATTGAAATTAATTGTAATTTGCATATTCATAATTTAATTTGTCCCTTGTTTTTAAGGATATATTTTGTACAATATTTCACATTCACTTAAGATTTCCTAGATTTCTTTTATTATATACTATATAAATGACATTGTAATATTTTGAAATTAATTTGAAATAATTTAATTCAGTTTCAATATTATTGGCGCTATCTGGTAGTAAAATAAAGAATAAATTGATTTCAAAGTACTTTGATATTCCTTATTATCAATAATAAATTAAATATAAGCGAGTAAAAATAATTGAAAAAAATAATTTTTAGTACGCTAATAAAATTACAATTTATTGAATGAATGCTTTTGTTACAATTGTTTGCGAGTTTTATTGTACCTCCATTTTGACTGCATTACAAACGTATAACCTTTATATCTCCAATATGAATTAAATGTAAAATAGATGAAAATTGGATTTGTTTAGCAATTTCTATAATTTTATAGCGAAATTTATGAAATTATCGAGGATAAAAATTCCCTATAAATAAGACCTATTTATTTTGAACAAGAGTAATTATTTTCACAATTGCAGTAATTTTATATGGTACATCTCCTTTGATCAAGTGCCAAATGTATAAATCACCAAAGAAATTTCGCGGAATTCTACATTATTTGTCAAATTTTCACATTAAAATCGCTGTAAGAAGTTTGGCGGAATTCTTAATTATTTGGCGTTTTTTTCGCTGGCACCTGGTTAACGGAAAAATACTTTTATATAACTTTGAAAAAATGAATTGTTTATTTAGTTTTTTAAAACGAAATCTCGTGGATAAAATCTTAAATTGCTATGCTTAAACAAGAAAAAAATCTTTCAAAATTCACTTATTTTTATCACTAATACAACTTTATCACCTAATAAAAGCGTAAATAAAAGGGTGCTAATTTGTGCAAAATTTAGAATTCATAATTTAAATTATCATTCAATAAAATAAGAAGTCTAAATTTATGTGGAACGAAAACACAATATATTTTTATATGTATCCATTTTGAAAAGAATTACAGGAAAGAACTCTATTGACGGAAATCAGTTAACTCAATATAATTTTTGTTGCTTTATTTATCAATATAATGAATACAAATTTGCTTTAATTTTTTAGATATATATGTTTCATTATGCTTACATTATGTCCACTGACTCATCTTTCCCTATTACAGGCGATATTTACAAATTAATGCTCGATTCCAAATGTATAACCACATCTAATAATCCTAATGTAACTAAATATATTTTTTTAAAAAATGTAAAGAAAGTAACATCTGGTAATCTAAAAAGCCTAATTCCCAAAAGTAGATTTTGAATTTTATATATTTTTCTTTGCATCATACTTAAAACGGACCAGTCTACAAATAAGCTTTCACCAAATTCTTTCCGTAATGAGTATCGCCGTCAATCATAATTAGCCGCATAATTGTGATGATTGAGAAATCATTCTGCGGCAAAAGTCTGCCAATAAGTAGCCAAAAGAAAGCTCTGAACTTTACTTTCGACTCTCTGGGGCATCTCCTCTTCCCTGCTCGGACAAAGAAAAACCTCCTCCCCCCTCTACCCTCGAGCGAAATAAGAAGGAAGAAAACTATCTGTGTGTCTTTGTGTTTCAATGTCTTCTCTACCTCGCTATTTCGATCTTTCTTTTGTACAGGCCGTTTCTTTTTTTTATCTCTCTTTTTTTTTACTCCCTTTACATTTTATTCCCATCAAGCGCATGCGATTTCCTACCCTTTTTGCTTTATTTTATCTTCATTGCAGTGGAAAGTAAATAAATAAAATATATAAAATGTATTTTCTCTCCAGTTATGTGTATTCGCTTTGGTACCCGCTGTCTATCTGGTGTTTTTTTTATTTTTATTTTAGCTCGGGGTGCACGAAAGGAAAGATGCCGTTGTGGGGGAAGGGGTGGAGAGGGAATTCGCGAAAGAGTGGTGGTGGTGGTGGGAAGTGAAAATCCCCTCCTGACGTCACATAAATAGCTTTGATCTTCTGGTTGGGAGGATCTCTGTCACGCATTTGCATATTCTGTGCCTTTACACAGGTAATCGTATCTGCCTCCGTCTAATAGCCCGGTGTAGACAAACAAAACACGTTTCTCTTGTTCCGGGGCATGTACTTTGTATCGAAAGGTAAACTGTTTTATCTGATGGTTGGCTCAAATGAGTCATTTTGTAAATAACTTAATTAATGGGCGCCGGTTACGCGACGAATGTAACTTTATAACACTGACTGGAATAATTTTTTATTGAAAATATAACAAAAAACTTTCAGTAAACTTTCGAAGAGTTGCTAATAAAAGCGTAACCTTGGTTTGATTGTTCTCATTAATATATTTTAGCTACAAAATCGAACTAAATATTTAGTTGTAAACGTTTGTTAACGATAGTTAAATTTTGTAATAACATTCTTTATATCTTTCCAAAATATAAATCAGTGAGAGTTGTCTCCTCAAAACATTCCAGCATACTCTCTGGTAAACTTATCTTGCCAGAAAACGACATAAATGGTATTGGTGAACAAAAGTTATGAAATATTAACTTTTGGCTAGGATTTTATTATTTTTTTAAAAAAAAATATCGTATTGATGGGAAAGCTATACAATACAGATAACATCCTTCAAGCTGAAGGACCCCTTTTGCACGATCGGTATGTTACTTGGCGACTAACCATAAGATTAGGAGTTCGGGTCTAGCGCTTTCCGCTAATGCACCTCAGTATTATTCTTGACGAGTTATTAGGTTATTAATGCCCGGCCTCATTACTAACATCCAGAAGTTGAATCTGTCATTTAGTACATGTTTCTCAACCGACTGAAATAAAAAGTTGACATGAAATTAAACTTGTCACATAATCTCGCGACTGCACCAAATTAAACTTATTGATGTCTTTGTGTTTTTGATTTATTGGGTTTATATATTTCTGAATGTACAAGCAGACAAAAGTCAACAGGCAATTGTATTTTCCTCAAAATTTGACAAATGCCCTCTTTATAGATTTTTAATCGGTGTAGTGAATTTTGGCTATCAAGCTCTCTTCGTGGGTAATTATGATGATAATTTATATTCAAACTGCCGGACCAACATACTTCATCTAAAAAGGGCTTCATCGAAATTTGACAGCAATCCGCAAAGACAGTTTACGAAATTTCACCCGTCTGATTTAGTGGTTAAGAGTTTTTTTGGGGGGGGATTGAGGGAAGGACGGATATTTTTCAAAAATGTGCAAATTCAGAGGGAATAAAACCCTGGGAACTCATCGAAATCCTAAGTTTTTTTTTTTTTTTTTTTTTTTGAAAATTGTTATACATTCTCTATTCTACATATGTGAAAAGATAAAAAGGCATATTAGAAATTCAAAATGAAATGAATTCTTATAAATTCCATATCGCATTTGATATTAAATATTTATTTAAAAAATGAGGAAAGAAGAAAATATCTAAAGAGAACTAAAATTAACATTTTATCCACTTGAGACAAAATTCCATTAATTCTTCTTCTTCCAATTTTTTAAAATATTTTCTGCGTCTACTTTATAAGCATGACTGAACAAAAATTAAATATATTTTTTCCAAAGATATGTGCATAGCATTATTTAAACAGAACGAATGCAAGTTTTTTTAAATAGTACATTCATTCTAAGTTCTATGCTATATGGAGGCCTATTTCAAAAGATACTTAACTTCATATAATTTTCTATTTTAAACTTTTCGAGAAAATATGTCTTTGAAGTCTTCTTCTCCAAAAACATTTATTTTGTAAATTAAAAAGTAATTCTTTTCACAGTAACTTATCTTACAAAAATTAAAATATCTTCTTTTTTATGTTCGTTTTAATTGAATTTTCCTATTAATGTGTAAAATGTTTTTTCTATAAATGTTTTTTTTTATTTTGTATTCTGAAAACGGCATAAATCCAATTAGATCTTTCAAAATTTAGTATCTGAAAATGATTCTTGGCAACATTAAGTAGGAATTAACTATTTGAAATTTCTTGGCAACAAAAGTAGGAATTAACTTTTTAAAAATTCCTGGCAATATAATTGGGAATTAACTATGAAAATTTCTGAAAACATAATTATAAATTAATTATCTATCTATAATATGGAACAATGTGAATGGTTTCTGTTTATAGAATACTGCATATAAAAATATCAATTTATATATTTTTGACAAAGTTTCATTTTGCTAAAATTTATACATGCGTATAATAAACAGAATGGTGATGAAATACCATTATATAGTTTTATTAAACATAGTAAGAGCCCTCTTTATGCTAACCGAATATTAAATATCCAATATTAACTTTTGTATAATTATTTTTTAAAGCCACTTATTGCTTAAATTGGCCAATTTATTTCATATAATTAATGATTTAAACATTTTAATCATGTATATTTACATAATTTATTGTTTAATTTCTTAATAATTGTTAATTTTAAAAAGAAGTAAAATATTAAAATTATTTGAATATTGGATCTTTATATAGCACTAACTGCTTTTGGTGGTCTTTTTGTCAGAATGTTGTCTTTTCTAGATTTTCACTTTTTAAAATGGAAATTATTATTGTACTTTATATTTTGATATTGATATCAATATATTAACTAATGAATTGGTTTACTGCAAAATACTACGAGTGTAAAATAAAACTGTAGACGTATCATACAAAAGTGAGAGGAGAAATTCTTTTCAGAGTTATTACCCAGAGAAAGTTTGAAAACTTAGAAAAAATACAGGATTGAATGGCTTAGATAAATATACTTTTTATAGAGCTAACCATCAATGGTACCTAGTTTGGTCAAATGGTTTGCTGCAATGGCAGTTAAATTATAACAAATAGTATTCAAATATTACTTTTTTATAAATCAAGAATATAAAATATAAACTTAATGGTATTAGTTTACTACAAACGATTGTGAATGTCAGTTAAATTTGTATGTACTTCCAATAAAAGTAGAAGTGGAAATCCCCATCGACGTTAATGACCAAAGATTTTTTTTTTTACTTTTTAAGCAGAGAAAAGCACATAATTGAGTAAAATGCAGTAAATTAAGTGAATTCACACCATCATAAGAAAATAATTGCATTAGTTTGTGTACCTAATTAACAAATTTCAAAAAATACATTAAAATTAAAGAGAATCAAATTCAATTAAAGCATTAAAATTCCAAAGTTTAAAATTTTAAATTAACGAAAAAGATATTTTTACCAGGTAATAATATCCGAAGATGTGGTTAACAAGTATAAATTTTTAATAACCAATATTTAAATAAATTGTTGGAATCATAATATTGAAGTAAATGTATATAAAATGTTATGAAAATACAGATTGTATATTTGTATAAAAGTATATGCAAAAGCTCATTCATTTTTGCATATATAAAGAATATTCATTTAAAACATTTCTTTTTAAATCACAATTATTTCAATACGTCCTGAGAAAGGCAGTAAAGTGTAAAGAAGTATTATTTTAAAACTGTGTGAGGAACTTCAGATAGTTTTGTTTGAATATAATTTTAAATAAAATCAATAAATTAATTCTTAGTCAATATGACATTAATAACATCATATCTTTTACAGTGGCAGAAGAATTTAGATGTAAATTTTTCAAGTAATGTCAGCGTTTAAATGTATTTCTACCTAAGGGACAAATTACAACGCTAAAGAGTCTTCAGTTAGATATCTGCAGCGGAACTAATATATTGTTATCTCAATACCCTTTATAATATATACATCAAACTGGCATTGGATTCCTCTCCAAAGCAATGTCATACTACTCCCTAACAACCCATGCCTATGTAGGAAGTAAATGTGCTAATGGTAGGAAGTACAATGGACTCTGTGCACATAAACTCGCTTTTGCCACTTGTGTTTCAAGCGACATAATTGCCTTCTGAAATCGGTACTTGGCTTTGCACACGAAACTATATTTCATCTACGACTCTCGGTTCACAAAATGGGATTCAATCACGCAATTCCCTCTAAATGAACGATAGTTTAAACTGATTGGAGCGTTAAATTTTGCCTGTAACAATCTATTGGACAAAGTAAATCATCCATTACTAATGATATCTTTTTAAACCAATGCTGTGAATGTATTCTTACGCAAAATTACCGATAAATAATATAAAATAATGATTAAGCTTGCACTTCAGGATGCCTGATTCTTTTTATTTTCTTGTAAAAGAAATAAAAAATGACAGTAAAATAAAACTGGGGATTTTAACTAATCAACAGTTTTTTTACCTTCCTGGGTTCGAAAAATACCTTTTTTGGTATCATCCCTAACAGTATGTGAACGCAATGATTCAAAATTCCTTTGAAATCTTCGGATGAAATGTGGTTTATGGTCTTTAAACTAAATTTGTTAATTTCTATCAAACTTTTACTAAAAGTTACTTAGAGGAAGTCTTTCTATATGAACGAATGTGCAACTATAAGTTGACACGACTACTGCAAAAGTTAGATGGCTCTATGGAAAAATTTATATAAGGAATTTAACAAATAAAGTGTAGATATGAAATTTAAAAATAAATCAGGAAGATAAATGTCCGTCTGTATTTTTACAGGCAGTTAGATGTATATCATAAAAATGAATTATTTACATGTATGAAATTTGGTATCTGATCCCTTGACACAAAATTACTGATGTAATTTTGTGTTAACTTAGTTTTCAGTGAATCTGCGAGGATGCGTTCAAAATGCGTAATCTCATGATGTATGCGATAAAAGTGCTAGATTTATTCTAAATATTTTTTGTAATTAATGTTTTCCAAGGATCTCCGACTCAAGGCATTTTCAGTCTTAATGCAGGTCTATAATTTTATAATGGGTGATTAAAGAGAGAAATAAGATTTCTAAAGGAGATAATGTATAAAAAAATTACAAATGACAGTTCCAGCTTTTTCCATTGCATGTATCTCAAAAGAACAAAGAAAATAGTGTTGCGACTCAGAATGATAAAGCTTGAAACATTGAATTGAAAGAGTTATGTAATTCATGTAAATGTGAATCAATTCTAGCCTGATTAATATAAATATCAGAGAGGCATTGATTCAATGACACAAAAATGGCCCGGTTACAAAGATTGCTTCATATTAAGTTTTACCGTAATCCAGGATTTATATTTTCCCAAAACTTGTTATAAAACAATGCACCTAATTTACAAAGGGCATTCAAAAAAAGTTACTCTTGCTTCCCTACAGATGACATCATGGTTTAACATAAGTTACGCTTGCGCAGAAGATAATTGAATTCCCCGACTTACAACGTTAGCAAATTTCACTCGGATGCGGAAACCCATTTCTGCGTTGTACAAGAAATAAATAGTGCATCAACTGGAACTTACTCCAACGTTAAAGTATGTGCTTGTGTGAATAACGTTTAATGAGTACAGTGATTCATCGAGAAATATTTGGAGTATATAGGCCACATGAAATGTCACGTCGACCATTACGAAATGGTTTAAGCAGTTAGAAGACGGTCGAAAAGACTTAACCGATGTGGAAAAGAAAGGAAGCCAACAACGGTGATCACATGAGACGTGGTGTAGAGAGTGGTCCACGGATAATACAAATTATATCAGTACATGGGAGATTCCCTGCATATTTCCAAAGATTTGGAAGAATGCAGGAAAAAAATACATTTGTGAGAGAATCGGTACTGTTTACCACTTTTTAAAGGAATGCACAGAAATCTCCGAACATAGAAAACATCTGTAAGTTGAAAATAATGACTTGAGTTCAGTGCTAATTGTACCAATTAATCTTAGGACTCTGAAGGACATGATGTCTAAAATTGTCACCAACTGCTTGAAAGTTTGTAGAGGAGGAGGTGATTAGTATTCGATCACTTTGGGGTCGATTATCTCGAAGAGAATATAAGTTTGACAGATTCGGTCAATGTAATGATGCGCATTGCTACTATCCACAGCCGTCCACAACAAATCCTGTCTATACTGCTATGCTCAGTGGTGGCGGGGTGGTCGACTGTACACAAAAAGGTGCAGCTGGAATACCTTATTTTCAACAATCGCATTGTTATTACCGCACACATTGCACAGGATTTGGGTGGAAGCCAATTTTCCAACGATGACCAGGTTCAGACACCTGTTCTAAGCTGGCTCCAGGATCAAGGAGTAAGTTTCTAAAGTCGAGACATTGAACGATTAGTGCTGCAGTCCGACAAATGTGTCCAGCGACTGAGAGATTATGAAGAGAAATAGTGTGCTAGTATGCGTGCCATATTGCATCGTAGCAGACTTGTTAATAACGTTTTTATGATCTATATGTTTGAGTGTAGCTCCTTATCGGAACTCCCCAGTATAAATTGCGATAAGATTTTATTAATACTTAAAGATATATTTCTAATTATTTTAATTATTTGTTTCATCAGATGTGTTCACCAATTTATTCATGTCACTGAATTTAATAAATCCTTTTAAAAATAGATATTTTTTCATAATATTTAAATTAAGAATGTTCTGTTTAAATCAAAATGTCAATTTTTAATATATAAAAGTATTTAATAACTCTATCTTTCAATCTACACCTACCCTTTAAAGAAGACACCTTAAAACCGATAACTGCAATAATATTGAATAGAATGGGTCAAAGCCCATCTTTTCTGAAATTTGATTTCATTTACTGTTCAAAAGATGCCTCTAGGCGCCAGTTTTTCGAGCATTTTTAAAGCTTTCTCTCTCGGTGTTTTGAGATACCACAGAATTCAATTGGACTGTCTTAAAGTTTTAACTTCCTTTTCGGCAACCAGCTGCAGCAGTTGAAATTGTATGTTAAAACTCCACAGTTATACCAGCGGTGAATTCTCCGCGGTTTGTCTATATGCCGCAAGAGAGACACGAAATAATAATAAAATTTACCAAATATAGATTCATGTACAAAAAAACCTATATAAAGTTATGCCCTTACACATATTGAGTGCTTCTGAAAACAAAATTTATCCAGACTATTTTTATACCTTCAAGATGTTCTGGCTTTTTTGACATTAATTGTCAGTAAAAGCTCTGACATACAATGCTTAGGGCTTTAGGGACATTTCTAAACAGCAAAAGTTTAATATTAAAAATATGTAATGTTTGCAAATATGCAAGGCCATATATATTTTTTATATTGGTCTTTTTGATAACTCTTTAATAATCCATAATACAATTCAAAGAAATTGAATTGTATTATGGAATATTAATTTAAATGGTGTATTAAGAAATACACCATTCAAATTTCAGAATACATT
The DNA here is from genome assembly GCA_026289955.1 of Argiope argentata. Classification (NCBI taxonomy): domain Eukaryota; kingdom Metazoa; phylum Arthropoda; class Arachnida; order Araneae; family Araneidae; genus Argiope; species Argiope argentata. The sequence goes on along the minus strand of JAOUZG010032119.1, from coordinate 2,720,263 downwards.
TTTTTAAATATCATTGCAAACTTCAATTCAATCAGGCATTAAAATAATTCAATGAAGAATCTTAAGAATCATTTAGTATTGATGATTATAATTTTAAACTTCCTTAGAAATTTTTCAACAGTTTATAAAAATATCGCAAGTTGCATGTACACATAACAACCATTACAACATTCATTTAAATAAATTAAATTCATAATTAATTTTGTGCGCAGCTGAATAAACTCATAGTTTAAAACATAACGCATTTTAATAAATGTTTCAATGCAACGGAGCAAAAAGTTCTTTAAAATCAAATTTTCTTTAAAATAAAAGATATTAATAAAATCAATAAACTTTAGTTTATTAGAATAATTTGTACAAAAATACTATTTAATTCTAAGAAAAATTTCTATTGAAGATGAAAATATTGAATGTCTCTGAGAATTTTGCAAATGATTTCGGAATAATGGAATTATATTATCGACAATTACGAGGTAATTTAAAGACGTTTCAAACTTTAAAGCTTCAAAATTTTATTCAATTATGCCTATCCAAAATTATTTTCAAGATCATTATTTGTGATATAATAATCTCCAGATAATAGGATTATTTATATGAAAATTGTTGAATTACAGCAACTTTGACATGAAAGCTCGTTATTTTTAGCTGTTGGCCCTTTCTTAGATCATATTACTCATTTAACTTTACAATAGCTTTAAATTAATTAAATTCTGTAGAAAGAATACATCTTTTGGCACCCGTTAACTTCAAGAAAACTACATTTTATCGATGTCGCAGAATATTGCAATAATGAATTCAACCAAATGATTTTTTTAATTATTTCACACGTTATTTCATTTCTCTTTTCAAATAATTATAAATTTATTTCTAGTATTTCAAATAATAGAGCTGACTTAAAATTTCTTCAAATGTTTTAAACTCTTTTTAATTCTTAAAAAATTCACATATTTATTATAATTTTATTAAGTATGTTAAAATTCTTATGTACACAGTTTCTTTATCAAGTAATGATAAATGGATAAGAATAATTACAGAAATATTAATAATAGTAAAAAAAAAGCTTTTCTAATTTAAAACAAAAAGAATTGGTATGCGAGGATTAAGTTCAGTAATTTTAATATTTTAAAAATCATAAATTTACGACAAGGTTATTTTTTATTATACCAATACGAATGATATCTCAAAAATTATGCGTATTTTGCTACATCATTTCGTGTTTCAGAAGGGCCAGATAAAAATTATATTTCCGTTGGGCATGTCAGAAACATCGAACAAGCATTATAAGTAGGAAATACTGATTCCATTTTATTGAATTAATTACTGGATTTAGGATCAAATATTTTTTTTAATCAAACAAACGAAGCTCATAAGAAGTGGGTGATGTTAGGGAAATCACACTAGTCTACTAAACGCAATTAATGATTTGGGTAATTGAGATAGTTAATAGACGTTTGTGAAGTCTAGTAGACGTAATTAATCTGATTTAAGCGGTCCAATCTTAGCCCTACGTTATTTTTTCTTTCATTTTTTTCGATCATTGGACTCACTCACATGTATGCATGCATGGTTTGAAGAGTTTCCATTCAATCCTTTTAACGAACTACCGAATGCCGGTGACTTCTCAGATATCGTTTATAATGACATAAATAAGATATTTTTTAAATCTTTGTTAAAAATTATTCTAATGAAGCAATCATTTCGTACCATAAATTACTGGTCTTTAAAGTAAATTGTGGGTCTTATTTCAAAGAACATTCATTGAATAGATCATTATTATTCTAAAATGGCGAAAAGAGATTAGAAATATTTTCTTATGCAGTTGATCCAATGTTCCTTGTAACAGTGTGGCAAAAGTTCAGGAAGTATCAATGATTCAATTAAACCTTTGCAGTCCGAAAAAATAATTAGGTGAAAAATTATGCATTTAATACAAATATTTGCTTATTGCTATGAAAAATAAATATATATAATATTTTTAAGTCAAATTTCTTTGAAAAATTAATCTACTTCTCTTAACCATTATGTAGGGAGTTTTAACAATTAAATTTGAAAAATAAATAAATAAAACGTCAAAATGAGGCACAATCTTGAATGGTGAGTCAAACACACCATCGGAGTACAAAGGGAATGCCTTTTCAAACACTGTCCTAGTCGTAGAAACACTGTATAAGTTTTAGAATTCTGTCCTAAAATAGCACTCATCACCTTCAAAATGAAGAATTAGTTTTATCATTCTGAATTAAATGCCAGAACATTTTTATATCTAAGCATTTATTAACATATAAACAGTAAAAACTTGAACTGGCCTTTATTATCAGTCTTTATGACCTTTATTAATGAAAAGGGACCTCCATTAGCAGATAAAAATGATAAATGCTAAATAAATTGTAAAACTTTTTATTTAATATTTCATATAACATTAGCTTTAATTGCAGAAAATGAGTCACAGTTTTGAAGGTCAAGTCACACTGGACATCGAACCGCAAAGTGTTGAATGCATTATAGAACTCGAAGTTACAGCTTTTTTGCTCCATAGAATCCGAGTCAGATCTTTGATATTTAAACAAGAGCTTCTTAAATTGTGGCTGGGGATACAAAAATGTGATTCATTCTGCATTGCTTTGATAGATAATGTTTTGACATGCAGGATTGTTTTCTCAGAATAACCTTTATATCGTTCGTAACGCGTCTAGCGCGTTTAAGTGAAACTTATGGAGGTCGGCCAGAACGCGCTTCAAGCGTTCTTCTGTATTTTAAAACTTTTAAACATTTTTTTAAAAAAATGTAAATGTTTATTTGATTGAGTTTTTATTTTGGTTTGTTCTGATGAGGCGAAAAACTGACGTTATTGCGGACTGTTAAGAAAGACGAAAATGTTAATCATTATTTTAAAAAAATCCTACTATTCCTTAAAAGCTCTAACACTACAAGGTACCAATTATTCGCTAGAATCTCTAGAATAGTTTTTAAAATTTAAATCTCTTTCTATATAACTTTAACTAATGCTATTAATTTTAATCTAGTTTAGTATCTACTCTCTATTTTCTTTTTTTTTTTGAGAATTTGTGTCCATGTATTTTGTTCTATCGAAAAACACCTTAAGATGAGTACCTTATGCTATAATGCATAAATGCACTTAATCCATTTGTTTTGTAAGACCCAACTTCCATCGATTAAAATATTAGAATGCAAACACAATCTATCTTCATCAAGTATACTTAGAGGGCAACCGAAACAGAATATTACACTATTTTCCAACACTAAATGAACGTTCCTACTCACAACTAATGTCTCTTTAAACAAAAACAGGATGTTTGACGAACTCATTTTTTTACGAAGAACTAACTTTCGCAACTAATCCGTCAACAGAGATCGACAGAGTAGTTAGCTCATCTGGCATTAAAATAAAAGCATTGTAAAATCGTAACCTTGCCTGTATATTCCGTGTTTCCCCATTCCCCTAAAATAAAAGACTCGGTCAAACTTCCTACCGAGTCACCCTCTGACATTAAGATAAATTGGTAAGTCCAAAATTGTTTGTGTTTTCCCTTTTTTTCCCCAGTTTCTTTTGGGCACGCTTTTCCTGAATGCCTCTCTCGTTTCTTCTCGTTCACTTTTATTTCTTCCAAGAGCGATTCTTTCTTTCAACAGATGGCGTGTCCTTTCTTACAATCAGGTGTCTTCAAGTCTCTTTTTCCTAAAGTTGAAACTTCCAAGTACAGAGCAGTTTGGTTTGAAGTTACCTACATTTAAAGCATTTCTCGTCGTATTTCTTATATTTCTTCCGAGTTTAAAAAAAGACATTCTATAGTTTTGTTTCGGTATTTTAGACAACATAGGATTCCTGAAATAAAAATATGTAGACAACATTTTTAGTCTTAAATTAGCTTTTCTAAGACCGCGGCCTTTCAACTGTCAGGGATTTAAACACATCTTTTATTGAATTTAAGTCAAAAGTTAAATGGAAAATTTAAGGACAAATATTCTAAAAACCTATTTGCTTCAGACAATATTTTTCTCTAAGCATTTTTGAATTCTAAAGAACTTTATTCACGTCAAGATTCGTCACCTAAATGCCTTTTTCAGTAGTACGCAAACTATATAAATTAAAACTATGTACGCAAGTACTATATTAAAACTGTGTTTGCAATTATATATTTCATGTTTTCATGGAATTCTTTATTAAAGTGTGACAAAAAATAATATAAACGGAGAAATGGTTTTAAAAACATTTTTTTATGGATGTCAAAAACCATTTATTATTAAATCAAAAGTTACTGGAAAATTAAGGGACAAAATCATGAAAACATTGTAAAAATATTTATTTTAGAAGTTTATTTTATCTCGAATAATTTCCAAATTCGAAAATACTTTACTGTTGATTAACGTCTAGAATTGTTAACTAAATGTGTGTTTTTTCATTTTCAAAATATTGGTATAAAATTCATGCATGCCTTCTATATTTCATATTTTCATGGTATTGTAAATTAAAATGCTACAAAAAAATTTAAAAAAAGGAGAAATGGTTTTAAAAATTCATATAATTTACCTACATAATTTAGAATTAAATGAATTAATTTTACGGTAAATAGTTTGGATAAGAAAATATTATATAAACTGGAATAAAATTTTCTGAAATGCAAATTTTGGATATTAATTTTTATTTCTACAAAATCACACTCAAAATATTTTTTTCCATCTAAAAAATTACAAATACATTTTAAACTCCTGAAAACTATTTACTCTTGTAGATTCTATACTATAAATATATAAAATCAATAACATTTTTATTAGTATATGTTTATCGTATCTAAATATAAAAAATGATAAATATTTACATACATCGTTAATAAGTGCAACATTTCGAAACAGTAATCGGTGAGTTTAAATGAATAATTACATACAGTTTTATAGCATTTATCTTCGAAATTCTATGTGGGTATAAAAATTAGTAATGATTTTTAGGAATAAAATTTAATAATGATTTTCAAGAATAAAAATTAATTCAATCTTAAATTCAATGATTCTTTTTTTTTTATTTTTCTATATGAGAAAAATCTCTTTCAAAAATATTATAAATATATTAATTTGTCGTTGGACACACAAAGAGAACATCTATCAAATTTAATCAAAGAAAACCTTTACATGGCTAAATTCATTTCATATTTGTTAAAAAACTTAAAATGTCATAAAAGATGAGGATAATAAAATTTCATCATTTGTGAAGATAATAATATTTTTATTATTATCATTGCGCTTTTTCAGTAATGTAAAGCAGATGAAATATTTCTTATTATAAAATTAAATGCTTATTTTAAATTTTAAAATGTCAAGAAAATTATTTTTTGTAATTTAAGTTAATTATTTAATTGAAATATCAAAAAAAAAACAATTAATTTTATGAATCAATTTAATAAATTTTGCTACGATAATTTAATCAAATTTTAATATAATGAGATTTTATATTCCATGTTGTGATAAAATCTCAAAGATCAAAAATATGGTTTGTGAAGTATCAATAAATTTTACCATAAGCAAATGGCAGCTTCAATTCAATTACAGCAATATATGAGCACCGATGAATGAACTCTTCGATTTAGGAATAATACCTCCTGGTGAATATGACTTGGATTATCCCTATGTGCAATAAGTTGTCAGTTGCATCAAATGAAAACAGCTTGTATAATTGCGAATTACTGTTCATATAAATTTATAAATCACTTATTATATGACTTCGAAACTATATACACTGGTGTGCAAAACTTAAGCAACAAGTGGTTTTTCGGCCACAGCTCCCCAACAAAGTATAAGATAGCCATGAAATTGCAGTATAATATGCACGTAATTCAGTAGAAAGACTACTTGTATGCAAATTTTAGAAATAAAACGTCGTAGGTGATGTAAGTGTACGTAAACCTTGTGGGTCGGCGCGCGCAGGTCAAAGCTGTGATAAAAGGATGAAGAGCACCGTAGTTAAAGACATTCGCTGCAAGTGCAAGTGATTTGTTTTGTGAAACACGTCTTCAAGAAATCATTTAGACGACTTTACTCGAGGAAGAATGATTGGGAAGCTTGAAGAGGGGCGTAGTGTGACCAGTGTCGCCGAAGAGTTCGGGATCAACAAAAGTGTTGTTTCTCGTGCTTGGAATGTCTTTAAAACTACTGGTACAGCTGTTCGGAAGGTTGGTGGTGGCCGTCCAAGGAAAACAGCACCAACAGATGACCGTTACATTGTCGTACAGGCGAAAAGAAACCGTTTTCAGTCAGCGAGCGCCATATCTCAGCAACTGTGCACAGCCACAGGACGACAAGTATCAAGATTTACAGTGGCCAGACGCCTTCACAAAGGTGGCTTATTTGCTAGACGTCCTGAACGCTGCATACCTTTAAAAGTTAGCCATCGGCGGCACCGTTTAGAGTGGTGCAGAGAACACGAAACCTGGACACCTCATCAATGGAGTCGTGTCCTCTTCACAGATGAGAGTCGTTTTAGTGCTACAAGCGATTCTCTACGTCAGTTGATCTGGAGAGAGGTTGGAGCTCGATTTCATCCCAATAACATCGTGGAAAGAGATCGTTACGGTGGTCCTGGAGTTCTCGTCTGGGGTGGCATTATGTTGAACGGGCGGACTGAGCTTCAGATCTTCGACCGAGGTTCTGTAACTGGAGATCGCTACTGCAATGAGGTAATCCTACCCCACGTGCGTCTGTTTCGAGGGGCCATTGGACCAGACTTCATTTTTATGGATGACAATGCACGGCCACACCGTACTGCTAATGTTCAAGAGCTACTGGAAAGTGAAGATATCAGACGAATGAATTGGCCAGCTTACTCTCCAGATCTAAATCCCATAGAGCATGTGTGGGATGCATTAGGGAGACGTCTTGCGACACGACAGTATCCTCCTGGTAACACCCATCAGCTGAAAGATGCGTTAAAGGAGGAATGGAGACGTTTACCCCAAGAACTCCTGGATAATCTGGTGCTTAGCATGGAGAGACGATGCCAAGCAATAATTGCAGCAAGGGGAGGGCATATCCCATACTAGAGAACATCTGCCAGTTGTACTTACGCTTCTTCAGGCAATAATGTGTACCGCCACTATATGTCAAATAAAGCCTTTTTTTGTTCCATACCCTACTTTAAGCTTTATATTCATTTCTGCGCCATTATTCTTTCACTATCGTTTAAGTACAAAATAATGTACATCATATTCAAATTTCATGTCAATCGGTTGATTTCTTGTAGAGTTATGACAAAAAACGCACTTGTTGCTTAAGTTTTGCACACCAGTGTAGTAATGATGCCGGTTGGCTATTCGGTATTCCGCAGTACCTGATCAATATTTCTCCAACGTTAAAATTGATTAGATATACTCATATTCTGCAGAAAAATGCCCTAATTCTAAGATAAACTTGCTTTAAAAATTCTATATTTTGGTTCTGGCCTTCATGATCAAACAAATAATTCAATTCCATATATTTTATTCCATGTATGCCCTTATAGATTGAAGAAGTTTAAAAAACATTGATCAGTCTACTGGCAGACATGTATTATGTCCCTGTTTATGCTCAGTTAAAATACATTATTTGAAGGGATATCTTAGTTTTGTTCTCAAATCTTTAACATATTGTGTTGTTGTTACTTATGACACTTGCCATGGATAAGCCCTGCTGATACATCAGCAGATTTTAAGTCGGAGATATACGTTTCTTGTTTTTACAAGTAGTGCCATCTAGGGTCAAGAGTATGTTTTAGGAACACACATGCCACAACCATTTCTAGGGGGTGGACTTCATTCAAGCATCTCAGACCGTAATATAGACCTGGAACAGAGAATAATCACCTCTGACCCAGTACCCCTAGTAGTATTACTCTCGACCTGGAAGATTTTGCGACCACGAACAGATTTAATGAATGCCAGCCGCCACACACTGGGGGAATCTTTTGACCGGTGAGTTTCGAATTCGTGACCTAAAAAGTACGAGTCCAACGCTATACCAACCAGGCTATCCCGGGACTAACATATTATTGTAAATAGGTAGATTTTATAAATTAGGCACTTACAATAAAGAAAATATTTGCCATGAATAATTTTATGATGTATTCTTCAGTAATAAATACATTAGAGTCTACTTACTCGTCATTGAAAATCATATGCTAACTCAATCTTTAACCATCTAATTAAAAAAAGTGATTGAAACATTTTAAGACTAAAAGAAATTTTAAAATTTTAAAAACAATAACAGCAAGGAAAAATTGAGATTCATAATTTTAAGTTTTGAAGTGAAAAAAATTGGAGATTATTTTCCATTTTTGAAAACCGTATACTAATTCTATTGTTGTTCTTAAATTAAAAATAAAAATTACAGGAATTATTTTGATGATTTTCATACGGAAACCTAGATTTCCGTATGAAAATCATCAATATATTTTTGTCATTTAAAACTATGAAAAAACAAACTATACAACTTTATAATTAAGAAATATATATATATCTTCTTTATCATAAGGAAAGCAGATCATACCCTATAGAATTAAAAAAATGTTTCTGGTTTTTATACAAAACTCGGGAAATAATTTTAATGAACTCTTTTCCAATTGTTTGAATGCACTATTTTAAAATTGTATTCATTTTAAAAGTTAGCTATATGTATAAAGAAATAGAATCAGACTGAAAACTGGTCAAAACTTTAATCGATTTCATGAATAAAATTGTTCTCTTATTTTGAACAGCATAAGAAATACATATATAAACCAATTCTTTGTCATATTGAACTAAAAATGCATAATAAATGAAGCTTCAAATCTTTATTTTTCATGTATTGAACTATCTGTACTTTTCTCCAGACCAATATACTCTGTACCCATTTGACATAAATACGGGCTATATATAAATAAGCGTAGATAAATTTTTGCACATCATAATTTCTATCTTTTTCTTGCATTGTCCATAATTTATTACAAACAAAGATCATATGATGGAAAATTTAGAGAAGAATAATAGAAATCAACAATATTTGTTTTCCTTGTCTCCTTAAATTAATATCGAATTTTTTTTAAAAAAATCGATATTGAAAGGAATTCAAGCAATTGGTTTAAGGAGAAAATAGATTTGACAAAAGGATTTGAAAAGATATTGTTTAATCTAAAAAAAGACCATTGATAAATAATTTGTCATTTCGTAATGTTTGGTTTGGTTTAGTAATTAATAAGTTATTATAATACCATTATTTCATTTCTGACAGACTTATGTCTTTTCTTTCTTTATCGAAAGACAAAAAACTTATTTTCTGATTGAATATTGATTTGGGTTTAATTAATAACTTGGCTGTTATATTTGAATTATATATTGGAGCTTTTGATTTGAATGCTATGAATGTTAACATTGCTTTGCTCTTTGTAGCTTATTTACATTTAACGTAACAAAATGTGTATATATTCCTTTACAAATTTCAATTTACACACAAAAAAATAGATAAAATTGATAAAGCCATTAAAATGAATTGATTTTTTTACAGAAAAATAAAGTAATGATACAAATTCAAGAAAAAGTTATAATATGGTTTTGAATATCTAACAATGAAAATGACATAAAAGCAATAAATTTTGCTGTTACTAATCCTAAATGGAAAGCAATAGCTTTAAAATATTTAATGCAAAAAATACATGCGATCCATATAATTTATTATCTATAACAATATACAATCCGATCTAATATTATAACGATTTGTATATCAATAAAGATTTGGGATTTTTCTATGTTATATGTAAAATTTCTGAATTTGTGGAAAAATCCGCAATTTTACATATGTTATAGATTTGCATGTAATATAATTTTTTTGAAAAATTCGCTATTGTGCATAAATTATAAGGAAATTTTAAAAAAATAATTTAGATTAAGGAGTTATCTTTTAAATATATGTTTGAACTAAATTTGTTTGTTATAAATTAAAATTTTTCTTGCAGAATATTAGCATTCATACACAGACATACATACGAGTTATTATTATCTGCTTATGAATTGATTTCCAAAACTTTGTACCTCAGGAAGGTCCTTTAAAAATGAATATTTTTTGGCAATACGATACATCTTAAAGGATTATTATTTTTATTAGTTACCATAAATGTTAAAATATTTTTTTTTATTGTTTGTAAATGCTTAGATCATGTACGATAGTTATAAATGGAATAGTTCTATTTTTATGCTGGCTTGAAAATATATCACTTTTCATTTACTAGACATTTCTTGCTTTTAAGATTCTAAACAATAAAAAAGGAGTTAAATAAAAATTTTCAATATCTAACTCTATTTTAAATTAATGGTACATTAAAGTAATTAAAAAATATGGCTCAAATATTTTTCGTATTGAAAAACATTTTTCTGTGTGAAAAATAACTACATCAAAGAATCCTAAAAACTATCCGTAAATGTTTTTTCGCAATCTTTATTTCTCATAAAGCCTAATTTACCCTAGAAACGTTAAACACAAAAAAATTGTTATTAAAAATATGATTTTCATTTATTTTGTGTTTGAATTAAAGAGAAAAAAATATATATTTCGATAAAAACAGATAAAAAGATCCTTTAACATAGCGTTTCTCTGACTAAAGATATAAAGACTTAAGGATATATAAATATATATAGGAAGATTTTTTTTTTACTTTAAAGGATATAGTAAAGGAGCGTTTGAACAAACTTAGAAAAATGCCGGAATAAATATTCTAGTTTAAGTGGGTGGATGGATGAAATAGATAAAACAAAATCTCGTTACATGAAGAAAGAATGTCAAAACCAAAATTAAGAATGTTTACTTAGAAACTCAAATATCAAGATTTTGCAGGTAAATGAAAATTCGAGTAATACAAAGAAAACGATTAAAAATAAGATGTTTTGAAACATATGTAAACGAAATAATTATTTTATCAAAAATACCGAAGCCGGAATTAAATTTTAAGTAAATTTGAATTTGAAAATATTAATAAGATATTTAAAATTCGTGCGTGCAAAATAATTTTTAATATATTTCATTATATTCATTTTTTTTTCATTTTTTTTTTTGTCAGAAATGAAACAATATTCTCAATTCCTTTAAAAATCAAGCCTTATCTTTCCTAGTGTGACGATTAAAACATGCTTTTAAACCATTTGTTTATTTTTAATTTCTTCGGATTTAAATCCTGAAAATATTTTATAATTTTTAATACATATATAATTAAAACTTATAATTTATATATTTTTTTCTTTTTTAATAATTTCTTTTTTTATAACTATCACTTTTATTATCCATTGTATACAATTAAAATTACTTTCTTAGTATAATTAAATCAATGCTAAAGAAATGTTTCAATGCCATCTTTTAATGGAATTGAAAAAAAATTACCAAAAAATGCATTTTACAAAGTTTGGCGGAAAATTTTCTTGTAAGACATTTCAATAAATCAGACCATGACAAATATCAAAATAGACCCTGACACAAATATCAAATCGATAAAAACAGTGGCAAAAATTTAAGCCTATAGAATTCATGAATTTTCAATTGTTTCCAATTAAATCCCATCTAGGTATACCTCAAATATAAGGATAAGAAGTTTGCCCCATAGTAATTGGCTACTAGAGGTGGGGGTGCAGAAATGGTGTAGGGTCGACTACCCGTAATTCTTAAACTTTCTTTGGGGAGATGTTGTACAGTGACCGGTGTTCCTACTGAATTTTTAAAAATACAGTATTGCTTTTATATGCGTTCAGCTATGATTTAACCATATTATTATCAATAGAATTTTTAAATTAATTCTATTAAAAACAAACTTGTTGCCTTGTATATCACCAAGAGAAATGACTAAGAATTTAACTCCTTTTTTCATCTTCTACTCAAAAATTTAAAAAAAAAGCGCAGCTTTTTAATGTAAAATACTATTATATTGCCATATAGTAACACTGGTTTCAAGGATTCATTAGTAAATATCCTTTTACGGAAATAAAATTATGGAAATGTATTTCTAAATTAACGTATTTGTAATTTTAAAACTTTTCCACTTTTGGGGACCACATTCTATTAAATATTTCAGCCAAAAATGTTTTTTTTTATAAAATTCTTTAAAAAAACTCATTTTTTGTCTCACAATATAATTCAGATTTTTAATGGGTTGTTTAAATAAAGTTGCTATTTCCTATAATTTAATATGAAAATTTATCATACTAAATAATGCTCAATTATTCCATGTACCTTTTGATGTTATTCTATTTTTATTTTATAACAAGTGACCATATTTTTACAGTTGTATTAATTTCAAAATCTTTTTTAAGCCTCAGTGTTAAAATAAATTGTCAACTTCATAATTAAAATATTTTTGTCATCTTTATTCTTTTTTAAGGCCTTTCATTATTATTCATGCAATAGTATGAACATTTGTATATAAAGCTAATAACATAAGGAAGGTATAAATTAATTTCTTTTCTATCACTTTAATAGAAATCATCCAAATGCATTGTTATTAAAACTGTAAATGTAATCTAGATTATATCTAATTTATTACGAACGAAATGTCATAAGCAAATAGCTATTTGCTAGAAATAAAGAAATGTTGAAAAGACGATTTAAAATGTAAAAAGACTAATTTACGAAGGCTCAATGGATCTAGAAGAGAAAAATAAAATAATTTTCACTTTATAAATAATTTACTTCTCTTAAACATTTCTAGAGTATGTACAAAATGTTTGTTATTTTTCGAAATCTTTCGATTAATTTCTCGATTTAATTTTCACTTATTTTTTTCCCTTAATTTGGAAGATTAGAAAGAAAGATTATTTAAAACTTTGTCATAAAATAAAATGGAATCAAAACAAAACTACCTCTTATGAGCAAAGGCATAATTTTTTAACACTAAGAGATTTATATACATACATGAAGCTCATGAAGGTATTCTGGCATAAACTATGTCATTGAATGAGAACTGATTCTTTTCCTGTCTTTATCATGTCTGAATGCCAAAAGTTGGTCCTTCATATGTCATTATATGAGAGCAAATCAATCAAGTGACATGCAAAAAGAGATATCATCGATGGAGGTTCCTCTATGAGAATGGGGATGAAAATTTCATGCCTACAATAATATCAAAAATATATTCATTTTTTCAATATATATTTTATTTTTGACTATGCCTCATTTCGCGAAATCATATGTTAAAGTTTTTAAGATCATGAAGCATATCAATTATTTTCATCATCATTTTTTTTAAAAAAATGCTAATTTTAAAAAAAAACTGCATGTTAAGACATCTTAATCAAATTGCAAATATTTTTACATTGTTGAAAATGAAAATGCACGGTTTTAATATTTATAAGATAATTGAAACCATTCCACTTGTTTATAGAGAATTTGAAATCCTTTATTTTCAGGTAGAAATTGCAGAATTTGACTTTGATTCATTTAAGAGTATATACAAAGAGTATACTACGTTTTGAAACAACTTTATGGTTATTTTGTGGTGATCACAGTAATTTTAAATAGTGATCAGATGACGAGTATGACGTATGAGATGGTACGAAATATCTACATTACATCAAAGGGTCTACCTTTTTTTCCTTTTATATTTAACCTACATCGGTTACTCGGTGGTTTTTCAGTAAAGTTAGGCTTCGAACTTGGAAATAATTTGGTAATGAAATCGGTAGCCTACGGCTAGATTATTTGGCTTCAAGTTTTTGCGAAATGGCTCCTGTGTTTATTCGTACCCTCTGAACCAAAGAAGAATGAATTATTTTTGCACATTAATGTATTAATAAAATAAATATGATTCAATTGTACAAGACGAGGGATATTAAACATAAATTGATGGTACTCAAAGACTGGTGATTCCGGTTATACTGAACGGAACAAATCTAATTGCTTGTAAATTTTAAACGTAAATCTAACGAAATTATTTTAATGTCGCCGATAGCTGGCACTATAATGATGTAAAAATGTATCGAAAAAAACCCTTCATCCATTGGACAGTGGGAAATTTTAGTTATTTACACATTTTTGTGTTCTATTTACCTTCCTATTAGTTCAAAAATATGCTGACAATGAATCGTCGTTTTTAAATAACCTTAATGCAACAAATCAAAAGGGATATGGTAAACAGTGATGGATTTCAACCCTACTTCCTTAATTACGTCCTTAAAAAATGAATTTCTGAAAAAAAGTAAATTTTAAGAGTTAAATTAGCCTGAATCATATTCTCTATACTTTTTGCAATATTAACTTTTATTTAGTCTTTCACGAGAAAATCCTTTAATCTCTAAATAATCTCTGTCTTACAACAAGTCAATGTGGTCCTCCAATATTCTGCTGTATATTGGAAGAGCATTGTGACTTTTTCACGTTAATTCTTTGCTGTCGTTTCACTACTTGATCATTGATGGGAACTTCATCGGGAGTTTTCAGCATTCAAAGCATCACTTAAGTGGAGTAAACCCAAATATGACTTCGAATATTCATCCATTTGCAACCTATCTAGGTTTAATTTAGTTATATGAATGTCTCATTGTAAAACAACACTATTTGTAGGGCTATTTTGGGACACCTCATAATTTTGAAACTTGGTCAGATGAAAACTATGAAATCTGAGATGACATCCGCTTTTCCACACCATACCAAATCATACCAGACAGAGAACGTTTGGTTCTGATTAATTAAACGGGAAAGATACCCCTTTCTACAAAGGTTCTTTGGTGGAATCGGTTCCTGAACCTGAAACCCTGCTGCTCACTAGCAAAGAAATTACCACCAGGTCACAAGATATATAACAGAAATCTTCCGGTTTCAATTGTGCATTACATGCATTGGGTAATAGTAGAACCACAGAATTTTAAGTAAAATATTACGCACGTTTGACTAAGAATTATATAAAGACAGTGCTAATTTAATGGGATTTAAAGCAACATTTTCACAATCTGCAGATGTTTGAATTGCAAATTCGTACTCAAACTCTTACTTGTGCAACGTCTTGATCTCATGAAACATCTAAATAAGCAGTTTCTTCAAATAAATGACTGTTTCAAATGCATCTTTAAATACTCATGAGACCTCTTTAACTTTTTTAAATCGCCTATACGCCCGACACGTTACTGAAGAATCTCTCCAATTCTGAGGAAATTTTAGTATCAATGCTTGCTTTTTCTTGTTTAGTGACAGGTTTAGTGCAGGAGAATAATTTATTATAACAACTAATATCACATTTATTGCAGGATTTTATTCCTTTTTCATGTTTCACCACATATAGTATAATTTAAACTTATTTTTTTATCGTGTTGAACTTCAAATGCAGGATTTACATAACTTATATTTGAATAGATTTAGGGATAGGTAAGAGACAAATTCAATTTCCACCGCATTCTATTATAACTCAAAGCAGATTAATTTTCCGTGTATACAAATCAGAACAAAAACTCCTGTGTGTGCCTGAAACCAGCATCTCTAATTATTTTAATAAAATCAGTTTCCTGGACTGAAATTTCAAAATTTCAAATTCTACCTTCTTGCAAATTTTCTTAAATAAAACTCTCATTAGAAAATATATTTAGAATAAGTTGTGTTTTGAAAATTCAGTTAAACTGCAAATAATCATATATAATAAGTCAACAGAAATATTCAGCGTTGCTCGGAAGGAAATTCTTTTTGCTAATGTAAATTTTAAAGTTTGATTAATTATTTTTAAAACTTTATTAATACCTTTGTTAAATTTTAGGTTTTATGACCAACATTTTAACTATACGTCACATCCGATATAAAAAAAGTTTATAATCCGTTGCATTTATAAACTAAGCTTTTTAAATAAATTCATTTAAATGGAAAAGTTTATTCTGTAGAAAGTATAATAATATGTTAAATTTCTTTAATGTCTGCAATTTTACGTTTAATAACTGGAATTTCTTAAAAGCTATGAAAATTGTTGCAAAAAATAATGATGGAATATAAAAAAAGTATATAGATGGTACAGTTCCAATATTATGTCTAGCAAAGGGATATTTATAAATTTTATTTCAAAATTCTCTGTGCCTATTAAATTGCCTATTAAAATGAATAGGTGCAATTGCCAAAAGGTAGAAAAAGAGTTTTTTTAAAAAAATTGCACACAAAATAAATTATTATGATTAAAAATATAAAGTTTAGAATTTTAAGATTGTATAAAACTGTTTTGATGAGCATGAATTTTGAACAGGATGACGTTCTTGAAATGTACTACAGGAAAGACAACAAAATTTGGTTTACAAATTAACAGACTATTTAAGTTTTGTTCCTTAAATTTGTAACAGTTTTGTTTTTCTCATTTAAATAAAGAAAAAAAACATTAAACTCCTTTTATTATTTAGAATGAAGATGAGCAAATATGTATATTTGCAAACTATACGAACCATTAAATTTCTTATGCATTTCTTTGAACCATTACATTTCTTAAGTATAGTTGACTTGATACATTCACAGTGAATTCAGTGAAAGACGGTTTCCCTTACAAAACAAAAATATTTTGAGAAAAAAGATTGAATTAACCCTATATTACCTTAAATGTCTTTCCATGCCAACATTAGAATGTTTCAATCTTCAAAAAAGAAATATTCATTCATCTTAGATGTGTGAGAGAGATTTATTCGAACGATTAACCAACATCACGTGACATCAAAGGTGAATGACATAAAAGAAAATGTCGTTAGTCATTTAATCGACCAAAGTGTTTGGCGTATTTTGGAGATTGCTAGTTTTTCTTCTACACCAATTCACGTGGTATTAAATAATGAACATAGAATGTATTTGACATTCACATTATAAGTATTAGTAACTCTTTTAGCACATTTTGTTCTTTTCAATTTTCTAAAAAAGAATTACAGAAACAGAAAAAAAGCTTTATAT